>WBNM01030706.1:0-191052 GCA_013399055.1 Ramphastos sulfuratus
GTTGTCCTTGAAACTTCTTTTGCATATAATATATTTTGCAATATATTTATAGAGACATTTTTTATTGTCCTTTACAGCAGTGGCCAGCCTAAGTTCTAAATGGGCTTTTGCCTCTAATTTTTTTCCTACAAGACCTAGCAGCATCCTTAAACGGTTCCTGGGATACCTCCCCTTTTTTCCAANCCCCTTTTTTCCAAAAGTGATATGCCCTCTTTTTTTTTCCCTTAATTCCTTTAGAAGCTCCTTGCCCATCCAGTCTGGCTGTCTCCCTCATTGGCTCATCTTCCAGCACATTGGCACAGCCTGTTCCTGTACCTTCAACAATTTTTTCTTGAAGTAGGTCCAGCCTGCCTGGACCCCTTTGTTTATAAGGCTGTTTCCCAAGGAACTTTCCAAGTTAGTTCTTTAAATAAGCTGAAGTCTGCCCTTTGGAAGTCCAGTGTGGATGTTTTGTTGATGCCCCTCCTGGTTTCACTGTATATTGAAAACTCTATAATTTCATGGTCACCGAACCCCAGGCAGCCTCCAACCACCACATCTCCCACCAGCCCTTCTCTATTTGTGAACAGCAGGTCAAGTAGGGTTGCACCCCAGCAGATGTCTGGCAGGTTAAAGTCACCCACAAGAGCAGGGGCAAGTGACCTTGAGGCAGCTTCCAGCTTCTCTTGTTTGTTACCCATACTGCATGCATTAGTGTACATATACTTCATCTGGGCTGCTGGTTTTACCCCTATCTCTGTCTTACCACCCTCAGCCTCCTTCGGTTCATCTCTAATACTGCTGTGTTTAACCTCCTCCCCCTTTCAGCCTCGTTTAAAGCCCTTTACACAAGCCCCGCCAGCTCATGTGCTAGGAGCGTATGCAAAGAGTTCAACACTGTCCTGCATGACAACCTGGTCTCTAAATTGGAAGGACATGGATTCAGTGGATGGACACTTGGTGGATAAGGCTAGATGGCTGCTCTCATAGAGTTGTAATCAATGGTTCAGTGTCCGAATACAGACCTGTGATGAGTGGAGTCCCTCGGGAATCAATACTGGGACCGGTGCTGTTTAACATTGTCAGTGACTTGGAAGTGAGATTGAGTGCACCTTCAGCAAGTTTGGAGATGACAGTAAGTTGTGCGATGTGGTTGACACACTGGAGGGAAGGGATGCCACACAGAGGGATTTTGACAGGTTAGAGAGATGGATCCATGCCAACTTCATAAAGTTCAACAAAGCAAAGTGCAAGGTCCTGCACCTGGTTAAGGGCAATCCTAGCCACAAATACAGGCTGGACAGAGAATGACTAGAGAGCAGCGCTGCAGAAAAGGACTTGGGAGTGCTGTCAATGAGGTGCTCGACATGAGCTGTCAAGGTGCACTTGTAGCCCAAAAAGCCAACTGTATCTTGCGTTGCATCAAAAGTTGTGTGGCCAGGTCAAGGGAGGTGATTCTGCCACTCTGCTCTGCTCTTGTGAGACCCCACCTGGAGTACTGCATCCAGCTCTGGAGCCCTCCAACAAATAAGTAATCATAGAATGGTTTGGGTTGGAAGGGACCTCCAAAGGTCATCTAGTCCGACTATCCTGCAGTAAGCAGGGACATCCTCCATTAGATCAGGTTGCCTAGAGCCTTGTTGAGCCTGATCTGAGTATCTCCAGGGATGGGGCCTCGACTACCTCTTTGAGAAACCTGTTCCAGTGTTCCACCACCGTCAGGGTAAAGTACAGACAACTGGAGGAGAGAAAAAGTAGAAAACCAAGCAGACATTGTGCATCAAGTATCTGTGGATTTAAAGCCACGGGCTGGTGGAGCTGGATCCAGTGGAATGTATTTTGTGACTCGGATTTGACCGTATCAGTGTGTAACATGCTATTCTGCAGTTCTTTGCAGTCACCGTGGAGCAATGGTCTCTAAGAACGAGGTGGTAGCTATGGCGAAGTGCCTCAGAATTCCAGTAATCTTACAACAGCGTCATCTAGGGATATGAGGCCAGCACTCCCCGCAAATCCCCGCAAAAAAGAGTGCGTGAAAGCTGCCCTTACTTCCTGATTTCGGTTCCCTCGTGGGAACGGGGAAGCCAGCTTGGGAGCTCTCGAAAACCTCCTCTGTGCGATCGAAACATGCAAGGAAGAGCAGAGCTGGAGTCGGCGTTTGCCCCCTCAGTGTTCCCCGGGTCACGCCGAAGCCGCCGCTGACGTGTCCCCCAGGAAGACCTGGGGGCGCTCCGGTAGGGCCGGCGCCGGCCGCCCCGTTGCCAAGGGATGTGATCCCCGCTTCCGCCCTCCGGCGCCTCCTTCCAATGGGCAAGCGGTGGGGGCGGGCCCGCCGGGTTGCCGGGAGACGGGGTTGGTTTTGCGGCGGTGGTGGCGGTCGCGCTGTCGTCGCTGCGGGCGGACAGGTGAGGGCTGGCGGCCGTCGCCACCGGGAAGCGGCCCAGCACTCGGCAGCCAGGCCGAGCCAAGCCAAGCCAAGCCGGGCAGGGCAGTAGGTGTGCGTTACGGCGTGTCCTGCACCGGCGTGTGGCGAGGCGAGGCGCGGCGCGGCGCGGCTTGGCTTGCGGGGTTGGTTGAAGCTGGTGCGGGCCCGGTTGTCCCGCGGGCGGCGGTCCTGTGGGGTTCGGCCGGGCCGCGCCGCCCAACGCCCACCTTAGCCCTGACTCTGAGGCTTTCGGGGCTATCTGAAATATCCGGGAGCGGGCGGACGGCATTGTTGGGATTTTGCACATCTTTTGGGACTTTTTTGCTGAATTCGTATCTGTACAGACCTGCTTGTGTGGAAACGTAAACTTGAAATCGAGTAAATACGGTGATAGAAATCTTTGGGAGAAGCCAACTGTGGAAGACGATTGCGCTCCTTAGGGAGAGGGAAAGCTCTGAGCTTGTTTGTACTTCAAATGCTTTTCCCATCTGAGACAAGTGCAAGAGAAGTAAACGAAAAACAGCTTAGAAAATAATGTAAAAAAAAAAAAAAAAAAGGAGCAAATTATAGGCTAAGCAAACAAAGATTATGAAAATAAATTTAGGACAGTAAATCTCAAAATGAAAGAATGAGTATTGAAAAAAATTTCTGTTAAATAAACAACTCTGAAATCTTAAGAGATGTTGCTTTACATAGAAATGGTCATGCAACAATTTGAGAATGTTCTGAAAATGGCAGGCATTATATCAAAGTCTGAGTGAGATCTTTCAGTTATTGTAGTAAAGATCATAATCCTGGATTTTAAAATCAAGAAAGACCATAGTGCTCTTAATAATTGGCTTATCCACTGCACGATATAGAACAGAAATACTTGGAAATTTCCTTTCAAGCCCCAAAACTGTTTGTTTCAAGAATATCTTTATGATGATCAAACAAAGTCCTTTCGAATGGCCTTTCGAAACCATGATACGCCAGAAGTCCATTGTATCTTTCTAGCTAATTCTAGAGTTTAAATCTCTTCTATGTTAGGAGTGTAGAACTTCCTGGTTTCATATCTCAGAATTTTTTTTCATGAGATTATGCAGTTTCCTGCTATTTGTGAGACCATTTAAGGGGAAGAATTCTGTTAATAAGCTCCTAGAGTAAACAATGAGATGCTTTCCAATTTTTAGCTGTGTTTTTCTTCTGGAGTAATACAGATAATGTCAAAATGTTAAAATACCACAGGAATATTATTTTACTTACAGATTTTTGGTAGCTTATTAATTAGTCTCCCTGACGAGGTATCTACTGTCTTCTTCCATGTCTCTGTTTCAACAGAAGTGTCATTCTGTGCATTCTATTACACCAAACTTCAGACTCCTTGAATAGCTCTGGCTATTTAAAAGATCTATAACACAATGGTAACTTCTAATTTGGCCATCTGCTGTGAGGAAAATCTCCACATATGAAAGTTTGAATAAGTCCATTTAGCTCAATGGACCAGTATTTTAACAGTGGTGACAGAAGATGCAAACTTAGAGAAAGAAGTATTTTCTCTTTCTGCAGTTTGTCAGTCAGACATTCATGGACAATAAAAGTTACTTAAGTAAATCCTGATGAAACTATTGTGTTATAACTCATAGATTTTGTTACATAAAGCAGACGATAGGTAGCAAAAGAGGAGAAAGTAAGTATCAATGTAACATCTGAATTATAACGTCGGGCTATGACAATTGACAATTCACGTATCGGGTATAGCCAGGATAGCAATTATTTATGTTAGCTGTACTCTGGATGCTTGAGGACAGAAGTTTTGTGCAGTATTTTTTTCCCCATTTAGGTCCTATAATAACCATTCTTTATTTATGTATTACTTATTCCTGTATTCCCCATATTCTAGCACAAATTGGAGATTCTGGATTTGCTGGGATGGATGGGGTTTTACTAGATCAACAGTATTGGCTTGTACAGTTTTGCTGACCTTTTTTTATGTTGTTGACAGTATCATAGTCTAATTCTCAAGGTAGTTTTAAGCGTGGAAGCTCATCTCTTCCAGTTCTTTCTGTCATTTGGTGGTGTTTTCATTTATGGTGATGACCTTGGCTGCACCATTTTCTCGGCTAAGGCTTCTCAGATTTTTTTCATTTGGTCTGCTTTTTTCAGCTTTAGGTGGAAAGCAGATAGGTTGATAATTTGTAATTTCAAAAATACTCACCAGTTATGAATCTTCCTATTCAGTATCCAGAGTCTAATTTAGTATTTAATGGTGTGGGATGCTCTCAGAAGCGCATGGTACACCTCTTCTCATGACTACATCCTGTTGATGGCTTACACTTTTCCCATAGTTTGTCACAGCCAGTGTTGGATTTTGTGAGGGTTTTTTTCCCTTCTTTTGAGTGATTCCATTCTGCCTCTTGTACCATAGTTGTGTGGTTTGTACTCAGTTTCATGGTCACTTGAAACCAGTCATCTCTACTTGCAGTTTTTTTGAGAGATAGAGATTATCTCATCCCTTCTATTTTAATGTTTTAATATGTCCTATTTTGTTTCTGTCTTGGATATTATTGTTGGCATTTACTTGCACAACTTGCTTTTGTCTTTTGCTTAGTAGCCTCTTCTTTAATGAGGCATAAATTATCTAGTTTATTGATAATATGAACCCTAATGTCTGTGGTTTTTGACCTTCAGGATTTTTTTTTTCAACATTGTTAAAGAATCATTTGGGTTTTTATGCCAGAGTTGATTAGCCTTGCCCCTAAGCAGATCAAAGTGTAACTTCTTTTCTACTTAACTTCTTTTTCTACTTAGTGCTTTTTGTCTGAAAACTGTAGTGGAAGACTGCTAATGATGGAATGAAAGAGAGTATGTCAGATTCTGGAGGTCAATTTAATTTACAAGTTTAGATGCCAGGAAGGAAAAATTCAGATGACTTCTTCTAAGTGTGAGGTTACTGTTGAAAAGAGATCTGTAATAATTTGTTACTAACCCACAGCATGCTTTTTATGCTTAACCTGCATGTAATTGTATCCCATTCATTTTTTCATAGAATGCAGTACAATCTTATTGCAGTTAAAGAGGTTTCTGGTTTTGGAGGTGGCTGTGGTGGGGTTTTCTTGGGGTTCTTTTTGCATTTGGCCCCTGAAGTGTCTGAACAGAACTATTAAATTGACTGCTTTGTAAAAATCCTTAGAACATAAAATTTCTGTGTTTTAGAAATTTGCCCCTGGGGCAAACTTTTCAGGAGCCAATGTATTTTTCTAATAAAATTAGCTCTACTTTTCCTTTGTCCAGCTTCAGCTAGTTTTCCAAATTTTGAAAATTAGCATTAGCAGATGTGTAAGAAGGAACCGTTTGTATAAGATGATACACAGCTGGATGTCATTCACACTTCAGCTAGTCAATCTTAGTTCACCAAGTCCATTAGCAAATACACATGGATGATGAATGGCAAAAGGACATCACGAAGATGTGAGGGATTTAAGTTACTATCTTGAGCTTTACAGATAGAATTATTTCTTCTTTTTCCATTCTTTTAGGTTTTTTTTTTTTCCCCTACTTTCATGCTATGGGTTTTTTTAGATTTATATGTGCTTCAGATGCAGATTTTTTTTTTTTCTGCTAGGGAAAATTCCTAGTGCATTGAGTTAAATATACTAGGGAAATGTTTTTGTTCTTATATCTGCCATAGAAATGTACTTAAATATAAATTAAATATCAACTACTATTAACATCTAAATCATCAAAATATAGTTTAAAAAGTTATCATTATTAAAATAATTCCTTTAAAATGTGTTCATTACAATTCCAGACTAGGATTTGCACTGTTAACAAGCTTTATGAATAAGATTATAATTTTTCTCTGTGGATTCTCTTTTCTACATATATACTGTGTGCCCCTTTTTGTCTCTTGACCAAGGAATTTGAAAATTAAACATATTTAACTCCTCTTTTTCTTCAATATTAATGTGTATTCTTCACAGAATATGAATAGAAGCATCTGTGAAGCCATAGAACTCTAGTACTCTATATATAAACATATGCATTTATGTTAATTTATTTTTTCAAAAAGAAAAATACTATAGAAAACTTCATCGAATTTGTTTTTTTCCAGATCCAATTATAGAACATCCTTAGGAAGATAGGTGATCAAGTCCTATCCACTGCTATTGTTGGCAGCTAGAGCCTAATCTCCTCCATAAACTGATAAAGCTCAACCTTAAAAATAGCTATGTTTTTGTCCTTGTACTCTTGTGGAAAGGTTGTTCTAAAGTCTCATCCCAGTGCAGATCTGGTGGTGATGATGATGATGGTGTTGCACATCTGTTACTAAGAGCTTATTTCAATCACTGTGAGGTCGCCTCACTATCCTATATGTCATCTTGTCCTGGTAAATCCGTGCAACCTGTTGGAAAAGGGTAAATGAGGGGAAGAAGGAAAAGGACAACTATTTAGAGCCCTGCTTGTGTTTGTGCCATTAGTAGCTTTTGGGGAAGTTGGGAAAATCTTAATTCTTAACTGACTCTGTATGACATAAGGTTTCCTCTGTCGTTGTCATACGGTTGCATATTGCACAGCCTTACATTATATTTTAGGCTTTAATTAAGGATATCTAGGGTCATAACTTGCTTCATATTCTCAATGTAAAGGTTCTTAAAGCACTAATAAAAAATTAAAACCAAAGGCAGAGGTTGTCTAAGTTGAAGATTTTTTTAAGAAACTGAGAGGGTTTTAGATGTCCCGTAGTCTATACTGAAAATTTGCTAGTTGCTGCAATCATGCAGTCAGGAAGATTTGTATGATGTCTCCAGAAGGCCACAACTGATGAAGTGTGATGCTGCAGTACTGAACTGTTTGAGCAATAGGGCTTTTATTCCCCGTTTTTACCTCTTGTTTTCATTGATATAATGCACTGAGAAATCTGATGTGAAACTTGGGAGCATACCAGAATAGGATAACTAGCTGCAGAAGGAATAAGTACACTCAGATTCATTAAACTCTCCCGAGGGAGAGAAAAAGAACAGATGCATTCCCATGAATTAGTGAAAATTAGGCTTTTTAAATTTCCCAGCCTGTGCTGGTGGCTATAGCTAAGCCCTTCAGGCTCTGCAGGCTGTGAATAATGGAGATGAAGATCTTTTCTTTGTCTCTTTCTCCTCTTCTTTAAAAAATGTTAAACCTAAGATGCTCAGCACTTGTGATAATTATGGCCCCTCCCACTGCGCCAGTTAAAACCACTCCCTACATAAACAAAAATACTACTTCCCATGATTCTGAAGGTATATTACGTTTCTATACAAGTTTTTGTGCACACTTACTGCTTTTGAGCCACATTTCTTACAGACGGTATATTTGAAAAAAAAGGAGAGTGATTTTTTTAGGAGGCAAATGCGAATGACTCAAACAGCATCTCATTTTCAGAGCTCAGAGGCACTGTAAAATCAAGCTTGAAGCACTAACTTGTTTCAGTTTAAAATACTGGAATATATGCTCTAGTAATTGTTTTAGTGGTGATTTCTGTTTTCCAGCTCAGAATCCAATAGATACAGCACTTAAATTGCTGCTAAAATTATTTCAGATTATATATTAATGAATGTAAAGCTTATTGTTGTAGGATCGCATCACAGAGTTCAGATCTGATCTTTGGGTAGGTTGTTGTGTAGAGTAAATTTTAGCACAGACATTCACATGTCTTCAGGTTCTGTAATTTTTTTATTACAACTCTACCTTCTTTCATGGCTTGGATGACTTATATTTCCCACTGGTTTGATGAAGATGATTGGTATGAAGGACAACAACGAGTAAGAATGGTTTAATATTTTCTCTTTTACTTCCTTTATATTTTTCTTCCTGATGTTTATTGTGTTACTAGCATCAAAAATACTGTTCTCTCCATGGCACTTAGAAGGAATTTTTAGTAGTTTTAATAAGGTTTTGAATCATATATAAGCACATCTAAACTAATTTTGGTTTCATTTAATTAATGTTGCTGAATAAAAGATACTAGAAGTTTGGTGGCTGCCTACTTGCACATTCTTTAATATGTAATTAGAAAGAAATCAAACATTTAATTTTATTGTATTAGGAGGAATTAATACACTGTGCATGGAGTAAACTAAAAGAATTATAAGCAGTAATTGAGTAAAACAAAACTATTTGGGAGTTAGTAAATTCACCTGGAGTAATTTCCAAGTTGTACCTTGGGTATCTATGTATTTTTATTATTATTTTTCCCAAGAGGAGGAGTTATTACTGTAGCAAGGATGACTTGAAAAAAAATGTGTAATGTGTATTAACTGCTTGCCTTGGGCAAGCTTGATCTGCTGCTGCTTTCATAGATTTATGATGGGGAGTGGATCTCTGTCACTTCTGTTTCACTATATCAAATTCCTTTATGTAATCATGTATTTCTGTAGTTTGTCATTTTGATAGTATATTCTAAGCTAATGAATTGGAATTCAGGGGATGCTACTGAAACATAAGGGCCAGCAGCTGCTTTAATTATATCACTGCATGTTGGTAATTCCATAAATATTGAAAACTAGCAGATTTTAATTATCTAATGTTCTTATTTTACATGTCACTCATGATATGAATGTTTCAGATGTGAAGTTATCTTCTAATAGCTGTTCAGGGATTCAGGTGCTAGATGTGTCAAAAAGTAAATTTAGCTGAAATCAGAAGTGTGTTTTGGCAATTTGCCAGCAGAGAAGCAACTGATGATTGTGGTAGCTCTGGGTTAGAAGATGAAAACAAAATTATGATGGAAACTCTTACATGCTTTTTACTGAAATCAGATGCTGTTGTATATATTTCTTTGTATTACATACAGTATCCAAAAGCTAGATTTCTGGTACCATATCACTAACCAATACACTAGAGATGATGCAAAATATGATTGTTTTAGGTCAATTAGCTATGTAGTCCAATAATGCTGGTGATGCAAGAAATACTGTGGTTCTCCATGCCCTGTTTCAAACTCTAGTATTGTTTGTTAGATTATCTTGTTAAAGTTGCACAATAAAGGATGATCTAGTTAAGCTCTTCAAGTGGTGTAGTCAAAACAGTCAAAATACATTCCTTTGTAAGACTTACCCGTTACATTTTAATTTTTTTTTTTTTTTTTTTTAAGTTAAGATGTTTGCCTTAGGTTTTCTAAACAGGATATCTATCTTGGATTAATGTATTTTGCTTTTAATTTCAAATAAGTGTTTGTTTCTGTAAAACACAGTTGCAAGCTTAGCTTTCAAATCCACACTTTTTCCAAACCAGCAAGAGGTTTACAACTTCTTGTGAAGGTACTGTGGTTAAGTGAATCCTACTAGGAATTTGGCTCTCAAGTTTATTATGGAGGTTTAAAAGGCTGTGAACACTACTAGAACACTTATTCATTCAAATTGATTTTTTAAATAATAGTGTTCTTTTCCTAGTCAGTGTATGGATAACTAAATCCACTAGTTTTGAACACTTGCTAGATTATCGTAAGTTAGGCAATATCATCTGCAAGTACTTGTTACAAGAGTCTACCTGAGGTTTCTGATGATTTTGAAGAACCTTGCTGAAATTTAAAACCTTGTCTACGGCACTCTTTCCTTGCCTTTGCTCAATCTTCTGATACTCCAGGAGCCACAGATGGTCTGTGCTCCAGTAATTACATACAGAAGGAGAAAAAGACTTTCCACATCTTCATGGAGAAGCATGCAAACTCAGTGGTAAACTAGTAAACATTCTGACACTTTTAACAGGCAATAGCCTACCCAGGTTAAATTCTACTGGAAAGTATGAAGGTCTTAACTTTTGTTTAGAGCAGTACTCGCATAAACTTAACATAATTATTCTACATTGTTTTACATTGTGACTGTCATTAATATAGTCGGTCTTGGCTCATCCTATGCCAGAAGCAGATGCTTGAAGTGACGTTTGTACAGTCTCAGGAAGGCTATTTAGAGACAGACACATTAATAACCACAGTTTGATATACACATCAAAAGCTGAAAACTCTTCATGTTGTACTCCACATGTACCAGTAAGGACTTCTGTTTAAAGGCAGTGGTTCAACTGATATTGAGATATCTGGTTCTTAAAAAATTAGAACTGAAATACCACATGCACTGCCATCTATTTGTTTAGAAACTTCTTTTTCCTATGCATCTATTAAAATCCATGACAACTGATCTTTGACAATACAAATACTGTCAAAGTTTTCAGAGTGTAAGAATTCTTATCTATTGATGTTTACCTTTGAGATTCTCCGGATTCATAAAGTAATAGATTAAAATGTATTTAATATAACATGTCATAGAATAAAATTTAGAAAGTGTACTAACTTTAAATGCTCTTTCTAGAAACATTAATAATTTCAGAATTTTGCTCTGTTTAATCTTATTGAATTTAATTTGTCTATTGGCTTTTCAGCTGCTTATGTACCAGAATATTTCCAGTTATTCATGGATCTGGACAGAATAATCAGAATTAAATTTGTTAGCATGGAAAAAATATGTTTAGTGTATTCCAGCCCCATTGGAAGAAGGCTAGTACTAATTCTGCTTATGTTCTTACATGACTGTCAGTGCTGTTGGGTCAGGAAGAAGTTGGTTTCTTCTGTTTCATGCAGAGATTTCTTGGTAGATTTGAAGACCTTCATGTTTTTGACAAGTTATCTGATGTTTCACACTGGTTCCATTCAATAGGGTAATGAATTTGAAACTCTGGTTCAGTGGTCACATTTTCATCTGCAATGGATTTTTCCACAAAGATGGGGAGAATATACCCTATGTCTTTAGGGGGATGTCACTTTTATGTACTTAAAGAAGATTTTAATTATTACATATTGGCATCTTGACAAAAATACTGGTACCTGGGGACAGTAATCTGGATGAGACAGTTTTATGTGTGAAACATACAGGAGTGACACCAAGCTTTACAGATAAGAAAACACAGAAATGTATCTGGAAGATACAGTGGTAGTAGAATGAACAGAAAGCAAGGACACTAATACTTTACTGGATATAGCTGTTCAGAAACTAGGGGCTTGGGTACACAGAAGCATATTGATTAACTTAAGGCTACTTTATATTCACTTCTGTGTGCATGCCATACTGCGTATGTGCTCATTTGGACAGGTCAGACACCATCTGGACCACAATCACTAACAAGATAAGCCTATGGTACTGGTTATGCTTGATGGTTATGAATTTATGAATACTTAAAGTATTCAAGCACACCTTTTGATAATTTGAGGATGCTGTGATGGATTTAAAGAGCTATTAAGGCACGTTTGGACGTGGCACTTGGTGCCATGGTCTAGTCTTGAGGTCTGTGGTAGTGGGTTGGACTTGATGATCTTTGAGGTCTCTTCCAACCTTGCTATACTGTGATACTGTGATACTGTGATTATTATTCTATAAATATCATTGTAGTACAGTCAGGAAATATAAGAAGCCATGAAATACACTGAGTAACTGAAGCACAGGTTAAAATTAAAATGGTGCCTGTTAAGGAGCTGCAGTTGCCAGGTTACTGACACTGCTGTTTTGTGTGTGTATGCGACACAATGCTCAGTCTTTTCTCCTGCATCCTTTAGTAACTGCATTATTCTCTGAACATCAAGGTTTAGTTCCTTCATCTGTCAAGTAAAGTGATTTCATTCTACAACCTCAGCAAGATTTTGCATTTTTGGGAGAAGCAAGGTATTGGAATGAACACGGAAATTCTTAAGTGGTTTACAAAAAATGATACCTGTGCTAAGGTAGGGATTATTAGGCATTTATCTTTTAAGTTACTGATATATAGCCATGTCTATGTATCTAGTCCATTCAGTTGTTATTTTTAAATAGCATTAACTCTATGGTATGAAAAATTTCAGTTTAATCCTTTTTTTTCCCTATATTTAGGAACAAGGAAGGGCTTAAGAGTTTTGCTGCTCATGCCAATAGAAAAATAAAAGGTTTTGTTGTCCTTCTTTATCCCTTTATCTCCCTGGAAACTGTGGACATCCTCCTTTGGTAGCTTTCCCAGTGTAGTATACATTTTTACATGCACGTTTGTTTTTTTTTTGTGTAGATGTAAGGGTCCAATATATTTACTTACTTTGAAATTAAATGTTTTTATTAATGAAGTATGGAAATTGTATAAAAATGCAATGCGTGAAATCATACATATGTTTATTCAGTTATACTGCATTTCTAGTTTTCTGATATTTTACTCAGGCTGTTCTGATAAATGCTGCATTCTCTCTTATAAATATATTCAACAGAATATGGTGTCTGAAAAGGTCTGCAGAGAACTGCTTAAATGCATGGTACTTACAAGAGAATAAGAGTATACCACACAGTTGTAATTTCTAGGTATTATTTTACTGAATTTACAAGAACAGGAAATATTAGCAAGTTTAAACCAGCACATATTAGTAAATAAAGTGCATGTTCCTTTTTGTAATACAGTTCAGAATATTTTTATATATATATATATATATATATAATTATTTTTAATGCATTTAAATAGGAAAAATCTATATGAAGAATCAGCTTAATAATGCTTAAGCATGAATTACTAACTCAGAGAAATAATGATACATTAAAAATCAGCAGTTTTCATCTGAATGTTTCTCCTTTGTAGGAGACTTTTTTTGTTGTTTGTTTGTTTGTTTTAAATTAAATTTGGGAATGAGAATTCTATTGGTAAATTTCTTTTTAAAAGCCTATCAGAGTTACCTTTTGTCTTTAACGTAAATCTGGAATGAAAAGAAGGAAAATGCGTTCTTCTGTTTCAAATACAGTACTTAGTATGACGTGGCCAGTAATGCTTTCAGACATACATTTAGAACTAGGCTGAAATAAGTTTATAGCCTTTTGATAACAATAATTTTTGGTCATGGTTAATCTAGTCTGAATTCTAATCAATAACTTATGCATTAAAAATACCCTTAAATATGCAGGTGTCCTGATGACATGAAAAAAAATATATTAAGGCCTTGTCATTGTAAGTCAGCTACATGGAAAACATGGAAAAAGTAGTCCTAGTAGTAACTGTCATCAAGACCAAAGCACTAATCTGTTTTTTTGTGATCATAGTAATTGCAAAACCAGTATAGAGGACCTTTTTCTGTTCTAATTTCAGCACTTAGGCTTGGAATCCTTATCCTCAGACACTTAGAACCAAGTTTTTTTCCTATAGACTAGATCTCATGTCAGGAATACCTTCTTTCCCTCATAACAAGGCAAAAGGGAGTGTCTACTGAATATATTAATAGGAATTTTTACATAGAGATTACTGCAGAATCCTACAAGATAATTCTGTTGATCTGAAAGAACCATTTGTGAATTCTGTTTTGGCATCTCTAAGAGATCTTAACTTTATGATCAGTTTTATCTGTAATCAAGCCAAAAATTAAACAAGATTAAAGGTAATTCTGCATTCTAGACAATTTTCACATTGTGTTGACGATGGTGATTCTTTGAATGATAAGACAAACTTTCTGTGGGATTCATGTCCTTTGTAACGTAGGTGGATTGCAGATGAGCTGAAATTTATAGAAGTATCCTTTCTGCAGAAGTTGGAAGTTGAATATTGTTGGCAGAGACAGAAAGGAAGTCTAATAGCCAAAGCACTGGTCTGCAGCAGAACTGTATCTTGTCACTTATTTTTTCCTGTGTATTTCTGTTGTACAGGCTCCTTTACTAAAATTTTCACAGGTTAAACATATTTTATTTTCTTTAGGCATTTAATATTCCGTCATAGTCTTTAAACACTGCAGTTTGAAGACCTTTTTAGACATATTGCATCATTTACTTACGCACAACAGTATTAGCATGTGGTCTGTTTTGTCTAGCTATCTTTATGGAGGATGAAGGGGGAAAGAGAGCATTGTGATACAGAAACTGTTGAACCAAACTGCAGAAGAAAATTAAAGTGATGAATAACAACTTCAGCTAGTATAAATCAAGAACTGAGTTTTCATCTGCTATGCCCTTTTTTTTTTTTTTTTTAATGGATTCACGTAAATGGTATTAAAATCTTGTTCTTGTGTAGCACTGAGGCCTCTGATCTGTTTGGCTTTATTTTGAATACATTCATTTGAACCTCATAAAGTGCACGTGTACATAAAGCACATATGTATACATTATTTATGGGAAGAAAAGGTATTATTCTGTTCTTCAGCATTCTATTTCCTTGTCGTAGTCTAACAAAATTCTCTTTTTAAAGGAAAAAATGTCACAGGTTAAACAAGTGGGACTTCTACCTGCTGGATGCCAGCCATGGAACAAGGATGTATGTGCTGCTAGCGGGGACAGATTTGCCTACTGTGCTACCCTTGCTATTTATATTTATCAGGTAAGATTTTTTTTTTTGCCTTTTTACATTGTTGACTGTTTCACTTTTCAATAAGTATTTCTACAGTGCTTTGGGGAGTATGATTTCAGCTGATAAGATGTCTGTGTAAAGCTGAGTCTTCCATTCAAGATACTCCTTACAAATTATTTTTCCTCCTTGTTACAGCTAATGCAAAAGATTGATGTAAAATTTGTATGTGAAGTTATATATGTCAAATGTTATTCATAAAAGACAGGCTGTGAATCCAACTAACGCTTGAGATGAATGAATTGCAGCGATAGAAGAGAGTGTTCTAAGAGAGAAATGAAGCAATTCTGCAATTTCCTTTGAAGCTACGGTGTGAAAATAATGAAACTACTTCGAAAGATTCACTGTACAAAGTTGTGGATTCAGTGACCCATCTTTCTTTGATTTGGAACAAGTTACTGCGTATTACATTTCTGGGCTACTTGGCACCATGGTCTTCTGAAGTTTGAAGTTACTATTCATCAACACCTAACAAAAAAGTAGAAATTATGTGATGTGGAATTTTTAGGCAGAGATATATGTCAGGAAATAAAGGATTTTTTAATTTTAACTCCATGAGTTGTACTGTTAGTAGGATTATAAGAAACAAAATATACTGTGTCAGATTTGTGCTTTTTTTTTTTTAAATTGTACTAAGTGATTTAAGAAATTATAAAAAGTTCAAACTGATTTTCATATTCTGTCACGTTTGACCCCTTGTAGATTACTAAATGATTGTTACCATGTCTCTATATAAAGCATTTTAGAATCATGTTTGACTGCAGTTATTAATAAAAACAGTTTATATTAAAAAAATTATATATATATATGTATACTAGTTTACAAGCAGAAAGAGGAAAGACTGCTTCAGTCTTTCCCAAAACGGCTAGGCTAATTGAGTATTTGACAACTTTTTGTTCTGTCTCAAAATGCATAAGAATGTCATTTATTGAGACATCAGGGACTGATAATTATTAAAACCACTATAAATTCATCTGTAAGTCTGGTATGCTTATATTAGGTTTCTCCAACCTAACAGGACTTAAAGCGAGTTTACAAAATACATTTTTTTTAACAGATCTTACTTTTTTTTTTTTTTTAGCTTGATCACCGATACAATGAATTCAAGCTTCAAGCAATTATGTCTGAGCATAAGAAGACAATCACAGCCATATCTTGGTGCCCCCACAATCCTGACATGTTTGCAAGTGCGAGTGCAGATAGTTTAGTGATCATTTGGAATGTCACTGAACAGAAAGTTGTGGCCAAGCTGGACAATACAAAAGGTATTTCAGACATGGAGATCTATTTGGTCCATACAACTTTGTCATTCAAAGGAGGTGTCAGAAATACTTGATAGAGAATAAACTCTAAGCAGTTAGTAGGACAGAGGTTTAACTATTGCATAATGCAATATAGTTGTCAGATTTGTTGCAGATCATTTTAGAAAATAATGATAATGTGTCTGAGTAAATTGCTCTGAACTATCTAGTAACTTGTCTACCTGCATCTTGAAACTGCTGATTTGGCTTTTGTAATAGTCTAGGGAGTTAAAAGTCTGTGTCTGCCACTTTTCCTTTGACAAGTTTTGATTCATACCCTTAATTCAAAACCAGTGTGTGTATTTCTGTTCTTACACTCTCTTGTCAGGTGTCACAGAATAGAATCATAGAATGATTTGGGTTGAAAGCAACTTAGGAAGGTCATGTAATCCAACGCACCTGTAGTGAACAGAGACATCTTCCAGTCAATTAGGTTGGCCAGAGCCCTGTTGAGTCTGGCCTTGAATATCTCCAAGGACGGGACCTTCATGACTTTTGCATTTGCATTTTTGGAAAACAGATACAACCCAAGAGCAGTCAATATCTGAGGATCTTCTAAGACATTTTGTGACCACCTACTCTGTTCTTTCCAGAGCACATAGGATATCTCTGAAAAACTTGTACATCTTGCATTTTCTACAAAAGGAAAAAGTAGGAGAAAACCCACACTGATTTAATGTCTTCTGAAAGGAACATTATCTTGGTTTATGCATTAATATAAAAAACTGATACTTCTTTTTCAATATATTGCTTGTTTAAAAAACTACTTTAGCCAATGACTACCAGTGAAAAAGTGTCATTATTATTTTAAACTTTTAAAAATTTAATTTCCTTCTAAAATAATACGTTAAAGCCTCATATTAATGCCGCTTTTACGCTCTTTGCTGTATTAAAATGTCTAAATACAAAGAGGTTTGAATTTTCAGCTTCAGGAGTTTGTCTTACTGTCATTTTTTCCTTCAGACATTTATTATTAAGTTAGGTTACTAAGGCTTGGAGACTGTAAGATTAAAATCCTTAAACTGGAATGCCTACAGTTAAGTGTTCAGCAACTTAATTTAAACTGTCATATATCCAGAAGGAAGCTACCAAGTGTCCCCTTTAATAACAGAGCTAGCTTTCCAGTTTGTCACAAATACCTACCTCTGTTACATTTATCTCCATTATTAAATTCCATTTTGTTTTGCAAAACCAGACATTTTAAAGTTTTCAGTGTCTTACAGCTTACTAGCAAATAGATTACAATAAAACATAACAGTGAATGGAACTGTAAATAGGGAAAGTATTTTTTACGCGATGAGACCCTTTTTTATGTGTGATTGGCTTTGACATCAACAAAGTAACGGTATCATAAAATACACCCCATCAAAGTAATATTTAAATAATTTTGGAAATAGTCTGCTTCCTGTCTTTAGATATGTGTACTTCTTCTGCACTGTGACATGTTCACACATCTGTCTAATAATTTTTTGTTGTTAAGTAATTATTTATATGGCTTTTAAAGACAGTTGCTGATACTGAGTCAAGCAGTAATGCACTGAATTTCATATCCTGGTTCTTACAAGGTTTACCTGTATGTTTTAGGAATTCCTGCGTCACTTAGCTGGTGCTGGAATGCCAGTGATGCAGTTGCATTTGTGTCCCACAGAGGTCCATTGTACATCTGGACTATCTCAGGACCTGACAGCGGGCTAACTGTACACAGAGAAGCACATAGTTTTTTGTCAGACATCAGTCTATTTAGATGGCATCCAAAGAAAAAAGGAAAAGTAGTATTTGGACATACTGATGGAAGCCTCTCTATTTTTCAGCCAGGTAAAAACTGATACGGTAAAATACTTATGTTTATGTGTATGTATCTCTTATTTCAGTATATGCTTGTAATTCTGCACATTTGTCATTTTTATAATGTATGCACTTTGAAATTGTCTTGTATACAAACACAAATGGAGATAGCAGTTTATGCTGTTAATTGTTGTGCACTTTTAAGTTATTTCCCCCATTTCTGGTAATGAATTTATAAAATTATTCTAGATGCAATGTCCACTAACAGCATTTTGCCTAGAAAATAATAATAATGAGAGTTATTATTCACTGAGAGTTATTCACTGTTCCCCAGTGAATAAAATCTTTCCAGTATTTATTTCAGTATATATCAGAATAGGCTTTGTTCTACATCAATCGTTAAGGAATATAGGTGGGTCTTGGAATTTATCGTAACAAATTCAGTGTGTTCTTCCTTACCAAAATTGAAAATTAGTTTAAAAACTGATGTATTGAATACTAGAAAAGAGGTACAAAATTAGTTGGTTCTTGGGGTTTTTTTGTTTGTTTGTTTTTTAAATACAAGATCACTTAAGAACTACAGATCTAAGTTAATTATTCATTTGAAACTGTACCCTTTCTTAGAAAAATGAGAGCCAGCTCTTGATCAAAGCAAAAAATGGGGGGAAACCACATATTTTTAGAAAACATGATTCTCAGTAATATGGAACATCAAGTGAAATATGTCTTCTGTTTTGCAGGTGTCAAATTAGATACTCAGTGGCGTGTTCTGACTTTAAAATCTGTGACCATTTCAGAATTACATACACAATTTTGGGAAAGCACAAATCTAAAGGCAATTGTTCATGAACAGTTTTTTGACTGCCATGATTTTTTTTTCTACGTCATGCAGCCTTTATTTTTGCCTGTGTTTGCTGTGGTATGCAGATTTTCTGAAATTAATGGATATCTTAGGCTGCTCTGTAAACCTTTACTACTGGAAACTGTTAGGACAATGTATATATGAGTTAATATACTTTTATTTAGTATGAGTTTATGTTAATAAACCTGACAGCTATTTCTGTTTTCTGCTGTGTTAAAAATAAAGTTGTATCTGGTAGAGTCACCTTCACTGGTGGAAACAGTAGGGCAGGCTACTAAAACTTTAAGGGAGAGACAAAACTGATGTTTGCAAATCTTGTAACTTTCGAAAGGATATGCTTATTTTTATTTTGAAATAATCTCTTTTCTTGTGCCCCTAAAGGCTCTAAAAGTCAGAAACATGTCTTAAGACCTGAGTCTCTTGAAGGAACAGATGAAGAGGATCCAGTTACAGCACTAGAGTGGGACCCTTTGTCAACTGACTACCTTCTTGTTGCTAATTTACATAATGGTATTCGATTAGTTGATTCTGAGTCTCTGTCCTGTATCACAACTTTCAGTTTTCCCAGTGCTGCAGCATCTGTTCAGTGTTTAGCCTGGGTTTCCAGTGCACCTGGAATGTTTATAACTGGAGGTAAGCCTTTTATTTCCTGATTTATACAGAGGTAATAAATATAGGACTGAGTCTTCAAAATTGATACTTCAAATACGATCTGTTTCTTAAAATTTCTGTAAACAAAAGCAGTCCCTGCATTGTACCAAATAATTAGACAAAACTGTAGAAAAAACCCAGCAAACTACACTGAGGAATTTTTACTTACTTTATACTTGTTGTGTACATAAACAAGTTATTTTAAACTATTTTCTGCACTGAATATTTTCCTTATGCACACTTCAACAGCTGCTTTGGGAATGGGAAGGAAAATACATTGTACTAGTGAATGTCACTTCCTGAGCCCCTACTTTCCTTTCTCTGCTTTCTATTTTCTGCATCATTTCTACACCATAGATGTTACTGCTGAGGTTGAACTAATAAATAAGGAAAGCAAGACTGTACAAATATTTCATAATGAAAGAAGTTCCATAGTTTCTTTACTAAGGTTTAAATAACTAATGTTAATAACTATTGTTATTAATAGTGGTATTACTATGGAGATGACAGTGCCTGCTTATAAAATTCTTCTTAGGAGTCTGAATTTTTGTTTGTGGTTTTTTTTTTTTTCTTACATTAGTCCTTAAATTGCATACTTCTGTGTACAGTAAAAAGAGGGCGATAAATTGAAAAAATATTTTTTTTTTTGTTTCCTTAAACCTCAGATTCTCAGGTTGGTGTGTTACGTGTTTGGAATGTTTCACGTACAACACCTATAGATAATTTTAAATTGAAGAAAACCGGTTTCCATGGTTTGCATGTGCTAAGTTCTCCTCCAAAGAAAAAGTGTAAGTGCAATTTTTATTTCATTGCAGTGTCTGCAAGTTAAGGAAATCTTGTTTGTGTACCTTGTTATATCCAACCTGGTCTCTAAGTTTGTGTAGACTATCTAGTTCTTAAACAAAATACCCTCTGGAGCCAGTGGACTAGAAAATGCATAAAGGATCAAGCACATTATAAAGTCCTTCTTTAGTAGGCAATGCTTCATACAGGAATTCTCAATTTCTTCATTTTTTAATCTCATTGGAATACAAAGCATTTTACTCTTTGTTATTTATTATTAAATTTAAAAAGTAAAAAATAATCTTACCTATTTATATCTTCTGCTTTATTTTGTTAAGCATGTTCATCACAGTATCCTGCTAAAAATCACCATACATCTTCAACAAGTGAGGCTGTTCCTCCTCCAACTTTAACCCAAAACCAAGCATTTTCTCTTCCTCCTGGTCATGCTGTCTGTTGCTTCATGGATGGTGGAGTGGGGCTGTATGACATGGGAGCAAAAAAGTGGGATTTCCTTAGAGATTTGGTATGTTTCATTTCTGTCTTTACAATAAGAGTTTATTTGGCTTACAGTCTTTCTTCTAACAGCAAAACACTTGAGAATGAAGTCTTTGCAGCACTGGGTAACAGCTTCTACGATTAAAAGGAGTCTAAATTTCTAAGACACAAAATGACAGTTCTGAAGTTGAAAGTAACCATTTCAAAAGACTAAATATTCTGGCAGTTTGTTTTTATCTAGAAATAAAGATGTAAAGGCTTGGGTTTGTTTTTCACTTTTTGGGGGGGTTTAACTAAAATTAATTTGATGACCTCAGTTCTAGTCAAATCAGAGGGAAAAATGTGTGCAAGTCGGATGGTCAGGTCACTCAGATTAAAATGACAAAGGCTAAATTAGTAAGTCTTTCTGAAGCAGAAATTCAAAACTGTGTTTGTCAGATATTAGATGAGCCTCTTCTTCATTGTGCTTTTGGTTATTTTTTTTTTCCTCTTTCACTGTTCACTTTTTATTGGAGAAACTTGAGTAATTATTAATTTTCAGCTGTACCCCCACTATATGTATTTGAATAGAGATTGATGGTTAACACTCTTTATCCATTTTTAATAGTTTTGGTCCTGCAAAGCAACTGAGACTTAAAAAAATTGCATATTATGTATCTCATGTATGTACCAAATCAAATTATACAAATGCATGTCTTAGTAATCAGTTGATGTGAAATTTTTAACGAAGTTTAAACTTCATTAGAGCATAGACTGTAGAAACAAAAACTCAATGGAATACTAGAAAGCTTGTAGAATATGATCAACATACTAAGCTTTATTTTTTTCAGCCAGATAATTTTTCTCTTTAATTAAAAACTTTTTAAATTTTTAAATTTTTTTTTAAGCTTGAAGTTTTTTCATTCTACCTTTTAGCAACTCAGTGCAAACAGAAAATACCAGCAAATCCCAGGCACTGCATCACTCCGTTTCAGGGCAGAATTTTTCTATATTTAGCAATGATCTGTGAAAGGGAGGAGTGTTGGAATCCAAGCTGTTTCATGCTTTTTAATTGTGACTGAGCCATAACATACAGATTTTTCTTGAACTTGAACTAGACATAAGAGATTCTAATACTATGTATTTTAGAGTATGATTTAGAGTTGGACTTCTGAAAAAAATCAGGTTTAATAAAAATGGATTAAATATTTGTTTCATTTAAGGGACATGTTGAGACCATCTTTGATTGCAAATTCAAACCCGATAACCCTGATCTTCTTGCTACAGCTTCATTTGATGGCACAATAAAAGTTTGGGACATAAATACTTTAACAGCGGTTTACACATCTCCTGGTAATGAGGGGGTTATTTATTCCCTTTCTTGGGCTCCAGGTAAGAATATTTTGCTTTAAGTCTAAATTTTTTTTTTTATTACCACTGACTAGCAGAATTTGTGTTATGGAAGTGTGAGACTGAAAGGTATCTTGTAAGGTTTAAACATAACTGAAGTGTTATCAGTGAGACTTGTAGAATTCAATGCTTCAGATCTTGTTGAGGACTAGCCATGTAAGTATTTCATACTGAATCAGAATGGAGGGATAGAAATCTCCAGAATCTTTCTATCATTACTTTATGCAGATTTTCTTTGCATGGGAAGCAGCTACTTAAAGGAATTCAGATTCTGTTTTGCATAGGATTCTAAACACTGAAGATCTTTGCTTTTACTTCATTAGAATAGGGAGTACCTTCTCAGCATCAACTTTTTCTTAGAGAAGGCACTGAAGTGAGTGGGAAATTTTCTTCTTAAAACTGTTCTGCAATCCACTTAACTGAACCTGGGATTATGTTTCTAGTTACTGATGTTAATAGTTGATGATAGATAGGCTTTCATGTTGTGTTTTAATTCTTACTGCATCTTAAGATGCAATTTGTTAAAAGTCTAAATAAATCATATCACTGTGTTAATGTCCTATGCTCTTAGTCTCTAAGAAACAATAGCTGACAAGAAAAAATCCTGTAATGAGAAATGTAATACAGTCTGTATATGTGAAATTTATTTGCACTTTTTTCGTTTCAGAGAGTTTCTTGTATGTTGTTGCTGTTCACAGAGGCATATGGAAATATGAAATATGGTGTTTTCTTTTGTCTTAATTTGTTTTTAAATTTAAATTTGGTTTGCAGTAGTATCTCACATTGTGAGAATAGTTTGTTGACTAGGAGTGGTGCTTTTGAAGTCTTGTATTCTGATTTTTTTGTATAAGAGGAAAAAATAAGCTAAGCAAAAGTATATGCTTTGACTTTACTTCCTTACCATCCTGTCCAAAAGCTCCTGTCCATCTCATACAGAACTTTTTCTACTTCTTTCACATCACTTACTCTTAGAGAGTTCCTCTCTGCCTTGTATTTTATTCCTAATGTATAACCAAATGAATACTGCCATTTGTATTTAGTCTCAAAAGACCTTTGAACTTAGTTATTACTCTTCTTTTTTTTTTTTCCTTTTTTTCTTTTTCCCTATCATTCCCCTAACTGAATTTTTCCATCTTACATTTACACCTTTCTGGACAAAAAAAAAACCAAAACTACCTTTTCTACCTGCATAGATTGCCTTTTCCACCTCTGAAGTGTGGTATAAAATAAGTTACAACTTTCATATAAATGTGTAATATAAGCTGTTTGGGAAAGTCTAACTATATTGGGATAAAGGGTTGCTGTGGTAATGAGAGTTTAGGATTAGGCCTGAATTCAGTTTTCAGGATCTCACTGTGGAGTCATATACTAAGATTTTCTGCCATGGAGAGTGTGGTTTCAGATTCAGCTGCATACTTGATGGGCTTAGCTGCTACAGTGGTTCAAGTTAAGAAAAAGTACTGTTAGATGTTCTGTCACAGTCTTCCTGATTATGTCTTAGTATGTAGGGAACTTGAAAAGAAAATGCTCTAGCTGCTACAACTTTAAGCTCAAAGCATTAAGATTATATCTCTTCCTTCATATGTATTGTGGACATTATTTCATTGGGTCATAGAGTGGCAGGGGTTAAAGAGTTTTCCAAAGGTCATCGAGTCCAATCCTGCTGCTAAAGCAGGATCACCTAGAGATCTTTTTTTTTCCTCTTGTCACCTTAACTTTGAGCACACATTGAGACTACTTTTTACAACAATACAACTTTTATTTTGCCCTTTCCTCAAAATAAGAGCATAGAAAAAGAGGTTGGGCTTTTGTTGAAATTAATATTTGCAATTTAGTATCAAATGCTGACCTTAAACTAGGAAAAACTCTTGCTTATGTGCCATTGATGACTTCTGTTTATGTCACATTTCTTGAAGTTACAGTGTCAGTCAAATTGGATTGTGATCTTATATTTATTGTGAGATCTTACTAATATCTTTCTTTAAAGGAGATCTGAACTGCATAGCAGGTGCAACTTCCAGAAATGGTGGTTTCATCTGGGATGTCAGAAAAGGCAAAATGATAACCAGATTCAGTGAGGTAAGATGAGATTACTTCTTTTTTTTGTCTGTATGAATGTAATTTACATGTTGCTTCTATTGCCTATAAATAAAATGGATCATATTTTGCAAAAGGTGCTACAATATACAAATCTATAGAAAAATTATGTGGGTGCCAGCTTATCTCTGAGACAGAAGCATATTTACCTCCTCAAACTGAGAATGATGAAGCACCGAATGGCCTCCATCTTAAAACTGGTCCTGTAGTGATATATACAGCAAAAGCATAGCTGATTCTTTCTTAAACATGTAAATATACATAGATGTATAGACCTGGTATCAAAATGTAAAATTATGTCTGTATTTTCAGACGTAAAGCCCAGAAAAAGATTTGAGTCCCTGAAGTCTGGACCCGTAAAACTGCATTTTGCAGCACAGTGAACAGTTGGGCTTCCTTACAATCTTGCCTTTTGTTACCTGCAATCTGCAAGTCCTGAAACTGTAGCATAATTGCTAATGGCAGAAGGAGCTATTTTAATACTGTTTCGTGTATTAGTACACAGCTGTAATATTCAGATAGTACAGACATAATTAACTGTGGCATCTGTTGTTAGGATGCTTTTTAAGAATTCAAGGATGGTGTAGGGGACATGGAGGACTGGGGAGGTGGGCACAAAACATTCAGAAGCTCCTGAGTTTTAGCACCCACAAGATTAGCACTTGTGCTACTACTTTTTCCAAACACTCATCCTAATGCATGTCCCACTAAAGTTTTCACATGCCACAGTTATTCATGGCCACTAACTTCATTATTCCAGCAAGCAACTACCCCTTTTTTTTTCGGCATTCAAGTTTTTATAGTTATGGGTTGCTCGTTCTTCAACTTGACCCAGTTTTGTCTCTTAGATCCTGAAGAATATGGCAGTTTTATTGTGTTTGCCCTCAGTCCAAATTTTTTGACTTGAATTCTCAAATGTCATAGTTGTATTGGGGACTGATTGCAGTGTGGTTTTAAACAGTATAAATTGCTGGGAGTAAAGGACAGACACCTACGGAATTAAAAACAAAAAAGATGAGTCAATAGATGAGAGAAAAAGAGGTGAATTATTTCTTATTGATAGGTATTTTGCATTTTTTGAAGCATGGAAAGAATGGAATCTTCTGCATTGCCTGGAGTCATAAAGATTCCAAAAGAATAGCAACCTGCAGCAGTGATGGATTTTGGTGAGTGTTACTGGAAGAGAAAACCTAATTGCTAAGTGCACTTCTCAAGTCAGTAGACTTTGACAGTACTACCAGTGATTAATTGTAAAAAAAATTCTTAACAGAAAAATATTGATTATATTAGTATCATGTACTTACTAGGATTTATTTTTCATGATTAAAAAAAAGAGGTATTTGCAAAAGGAAGAGTATGTAAGACACTCTGATAGTGAAACTGAATACTTTTTTTTTATTTACCCAAGAATATTCTAGATTTCTTTTCTTGTAGGTATGAAGGACACTTCAAAAGCTATCCCACTTTACTTGTCTTCATTTTAAAAAACTTTTGTATTTGTTGATTGAATGACTAGGAATCACTCTTTTAGAAAAAAAGTAATTGCAATGATACCATTTCAGGAGTATAATAGCTTATTTGTAAAAAATTGCAAATGCCCATTATGAACAATTTTGCATGTATTATGTTTCAGTAGATTTTTAATGTTCATTCTTTGCTACCCACATTATTTCAGCTCAAACATAATGAGAGCATGCATTTTAGAAAACAATCAACTTTAGAAAAAATAACAAATGTCCCTAAAAATCTGCTTGTACCTTAAAGCTATAGCTACAATTTCAATTGATCTTTTCAGGGAGGCAGGTACCACAGCACCTCTATAGCACTTCTGAAAGAACATGGACTCCGAAGTCAAGTTAAATCTTTTGTTGGGACATGCATTGTTAGGTTTGTACTTGAGAGGCTGTAGGAATAAAAAAATCTAATTTTCTTTGATACACACATTTTGCTATCTGACTTATTTGCACAGAATCAAATTTGGTTTCAATCAGTGTATTCAGAATGCATTTTTCTTCACAGTATTATGTTGTAATTGGTTTCAGTATTATTCGAACCATCGATGGCAAGGTCCTTCACAAGTACAAACATCCAGCTGCAGTGTTTGGATGTGACTGGAGTCAAAATAACAAGTAAGTAAAAATTAACCAAAAGAATTGATACTATTTACAATTTAAATTGATTAACAATAAAGTAACACAAAGCTACTCGTAATGTGTATTTATTGTGATATTAGAGCTCTGAAATGTTTTCTGTTCCACAGTGGGATATGTCTGTAGCAGCTTTTTATTCCCAGTAGTATATTTTATTGCCTTGCATGAACTTATTTAACTTTCAAAGGATCTTCATGTTGATGAGAGAAAAGATAAGAAAAGTTCTCTGGCTAAATATATAATGGGGAGCATGAGGGATGGGAAAGGCATTCAATACCAGGAAAGAAGTGTTTGATTTCCTTCTAATGACTGCTAAGATGAAGATGTAGCAGGCAATTAAATACATCTTTGATATATGTTAATTTTACAGACAATCCCTAACAACATGAGAACTTGTTGTCAAAACAAAAGTAATTATACAGTAATTCAGTCTATTAATAGTTTTGTGTTGAATGCTTGGTCAGGCTGTAGTGCAAATACTATCCCCTGTTGCAGCTAATGGATCTTTATAATTTTTTTTCTGATGTAGTATATTTAATTGGATTATTGATAAAGAGACAAAATAGAAGCAAAAATGCTTCTTTAAAAAACACACTTTTTAGAAGTGTGAAATACATACTTTTATAGTTTAAAAATACATATAGTAAGTACTTCTGATGATCTCTGTGACCAATGATTTTACCATTTTTATTTTGCAGAGACATGATAGCTACTGGTTGTGAGGATAAAAATGTTCGTGTTTACTACTTGGCAACGAGCTCTGATCAGCCGTTGAAAGTTTTTTCAGGGCATACTGCAAAGGTGTTTCATGTACGGTGGTCTCCTCTGAGAGAAGGAATCCTCTGCAGTGGCTCTGATGATGGGTATGTATTCCTGATGTGTTAAAAACTTTAAACCTCAAGCAAGGCTATTAGAAAAAAATTGTATTTTCAGTTGTGCTGGTACTGACACGTTCAAAAAACCTGTGAATAATATAATAATTTAAATCTCTGCTTTGTTAAGATTCAGGCTGCAGTTTTACAGCTACCTTAGTAAAGTATTTGGCAGCAGGATCATTATCTAAAATTTTCACAACTCCTGGCGCAGTGCAATTTCACAAATGCTTTCCTGAGAGTAGTCAATGACTGATACCTGTTACTCCCAGGAATGATGCAACAGAGATACTACATGCTTACATTATGTATGTAAGATATAAGTGAAAGATCTGCTTTATTTGATGTCTTTCAAATGTATAATTAAGTATAATCTGGGGAGACTTTTAGTAAGTGCTGGGTACTTTGGTTTGGTTTTGATGACATTTCCTGAGGGAGAGCACATTAGTCTATGGTACAAGCAGAAGGAAGGATTTTCCTATGATTCTCTGCAGAGTATGCAAGACTTTGTTGTAGAGGTTCACAGGTTTGGAATACTGGCTTTCCCTGGTATCATTCATTAGATGTCTATGCTTGCAGCAAAATTCATACTGAAATGACTCCTGAAAGAAACAAACTTGACAAAAGAATTCCTTTACATGCAAATCCTTCTATTTCATATGTCCGCGAAGTGAATCCAAAATTTTGTCATAGCGTCATTATAAGATATACTAATTTTATTACCTGCCATGGCTATGTAATAAGACTTGATTATGGAGGGATTTCCAGAATACAGTCACACTTTCACTTTCAGGGATAGTTCTTGACCTAGTGCACCATGAACCTGCTTATCCCACCTTTGGAGAATTTGTTTGAAAAAAATTGTTGTGAAGGACATTATCAATGCCTTACTGAAATCCAGTCACTAGACATGTGACCTTACAATAGAAGAATATCAAATTAGTTAAACAGGTTGTTCTTTTTGTGAACCTGTGTTCATTATCCTTTTGTCATAGTTTTTTGTGCAAGAGCACAACAGACTGAGATTATTCTACTTTACTCTTTTTTTAAAGGAAAAAGGGCAGTAAAATAATAATGCTCTCGCTGAATTGGAGGTGAAAATACAGAAAGGTTGTATTTAGAGATGTGCAGGAACAGATAGGGCATACATGAATCCTTAACACCTAATACAGATACAGGATACATGAATGTTCCCCGAAAAACCTTCCCCCAACCAAACCAAAAACCACCACCAAAAACCCCGGTGCTCATTTTCTCCCTTCCCCTATTGTCTCCCATGTAGGCCCCAAACAGGCCAAAATGCACTGCAGGCTGCGGCCTTGAAGGCCACTGGCCTGCAGGGTACTTCCTACATGGTTACCTAGTTACCCAGGTAAGATCTCTCTGGAGAAGCTGGAGAGGCAGGGAGAAAAGAGAGCAAATTGACCTTGTTGCTTACTTTTAAAGTATTTGCAGGATTATGGGATTGAATAACATAATTATGCTGTCCGGGGACGACTGGTTCATCCCCTGGGATGAGTCTTGGTCTCTGTAGTTTTCTTAGGGACTCTGGAATAAACTGGAACCCCTCAAACCATGACACCTTTAAATGCTTTTCAGTAGTACCCTGTATTATCTTCATAGTTTTCCCAGAAACCGCAGGTTATAATAACAGATCTGTCATTTCCTGGGTCTCTCAGAGGGCTCTTAGGAAAGATGTATCTTACAGTTTTGCTTTGCTTTTCTTTCACTTTTCCCCTTGACAGTCCTGACAGGATTTTATTATGCATGCAGACATACAGGCAACTTGTCTCTCACTGACATGTATGATAAGGAGCGTGTGAGATTTTCAGAGACTGTGGTAAATGGAATAGTTTCTTACTCTGGTGAACTGTCTTTGGTATATTTCGTACCCTATCCTAAACATGAAAGTCCTTACCTTCAACCTCTCCAATTAAAACTCCTGTAAACATGTTGCAAATAAGTATTCTGACGAATTTGCTTAGAATATTGCCAAAGTAAAGAGAAAATAATATTTCAGTAGGTGATTTGATGGACACAGGTCTTTCTAATCCTGTTTCAGTACTGTTCGGATATGGGATTATACACAGGATGCTTGTATAAATATTCTTAGTGGACATACAGCTCCAGTGCGGGGACTGATGTGGAATCCTGAAATTCCTTACCTTCTAATATCTGGCAGTTGGGACTACACAATTCGAGCCTGGGACACAAGAGATGGAACATGTTTGGACACAGTTTATGATCATGGTGCAGATGTATATGGTAATTTTTTTTTTAATTGAAATGTATTTTTAAATATTGTAAAATGCATAAAATAGCTTAATTAATTTAGATAATTATTTGACTACATTTTAAAATTCCTTCTCAGGATTAACATGTCATCCTAGTCGACCATTTACTATGGCATCTTGCTCTCGTGACTCCACTGTGAGACTCTGGTCATTGGCACCTCTGATAAACCCTCTACAAATACGTATCTTAGTTGACAGATGTTGGGATGAGATTATTGGTAATACAGGTAAGTAAGTTGTATATGCTGTTGTTTTAATTTTCTGCATATTACTGTATTTCTTTTTTTTTTCATTTCTTATGTATATATCTTTGTGTATGTCAGATCGTGCTATAGAATCTGGTGCTTCTCCTTTGCTGTGTGGTAAAGTTTCCAAGGACATTAAACAAGAAGTGGAAAAACTGACAGGAAATCCTCGAGGGAAAAAACTCCAGTGGTTTTCAGAATGTTTTTCAGTAAGTATTCTGCAAACTTAAGGATGTTGTCAGTGAGCATGATTTTCTTTTCTTAATCTCCAAAATCTCCAAAACTGAAATTTCTTCTCTACAATTTTTTTTGTCTTTCTTAAAGAAAGCTCAGAAAATAGGCAGAAATCAGTTCTGTCCCTTAGCAGTTCTGTATGCAGAAATGTCCATGACCGAATTGTTTGTCAGTTATGAACACCAGTTTTTCACGGAGTGAAATTGTTGGGATAATTTAATTTTCCATATGAAAAGTTTGCTTTGACAGTAATTTTCTATTGAAGAAAATGCAAAAATGTGCTTTATGAAACTTGGTGTTTTTAATTCTAATCCATCAAAGGGATACCTCATTACCGATGAGGTTTGAATTCCTAAAGTGCATGTGCCAAAACTGCTGTATTACCTGCTAGGAGCTTTAGATCTGGGTGACCCATGCCTCAGTATCCATTGTTACCTTTGCTTCATTGCACAGTAGTGTTTCTTTTAAATCAATGCAGCCTATCTGTGCAGTTGGGTTAAAAACTCAACTGTGAGTTTCTGTGAGTGCTTACATAAATAGGAGCTGAACCTGAGGCAGAACAAGGAAGTCAAGCACTGTTGTAATATAAGTCAGTACAGCAGTCTACAAAGACTTGGTTCACCCAAAGCATCGGGTTTGATTTCTAACTGAGTTGAAGTGTATGATTTGTAAAATACTAAAATAATCTTCCTGACAAATATTTTCCAGGGGTTTATAAGTTCAAGTATCTCTCTCAAATATTCCTGTGACACAGCTCTTTTCTTTTGTAACTAATTTAGCCTCCAGGAGGCAGCAAAAATTTATGGGATTTGGTTGCTGTAATAAATGGCCAGGATGACAGTTTGCTTCCACAAAACTACTCCAAAGGAATTATGCATATGAAACATCTCATTAGATTTAGAATGGTAAGTGAAGCATGAACAGTATGTGAAAATGGTTGCTAATCCATATAATATTTCAGTTTTTTAAAATAACATTCAGTGCTATACAAAAGGGCCATGATTTATTTCATCTCTGGAGATACTTGTGCATGTCAGTTCTCCGTGCATGATTAGTCTGCTAGAACAATAGCATCTAGTTAAATCTAACTGCATGCATACTCTTAAAATGCTGTGTTATAAATATTAGCTAAGAAGCAGTTTTCAAAATAGAGAAAAGAAATTGCAAAGCAAGCATCACTACAGCCTGAGTGATGAAGTGAGTTTATCTTCCCTATTATATATTCCATACTTTTATATTCAATAAAGTCAGTCATATTTGGTTGTATAAACAAGAAGTTTGTAGTTATGTTCTGATGCAGGGACAGAGGAATTCATGTCTGAAAATGGAGGAGGGTCAGCAGAAATATGTTATTTAGTTGTCTGAAGAAGGAATGGAAAAATAAGAATCTGCCAATAATACAGATAATGCAGCTTTGTATTCACATGTGAATATGAAATTCAAGTACTAGGCCATAAATTTATTAGTAACTACATAAATAAATATGCAACCAGACATACAATTTCCTCATGCAAGAATATAAGGAACCCTGGTTCTGTTGGGGACTTAGGGATACTAACAAATTCCATAATTTAATTACTGGATTTGAAATAAAGGAGTATTTATATCTATTGGAATATCTATATCTATTGTATGGATCTGGAAATGCTTTCATTGGTCATAAAGGTAATGTAGTATGACAGTTCAGGACACAGCTTAAGCCTCTTTATTATTTTTTTTTATGTGGGCGTCATTATAGCAGTACTAAGTACAATTTCCAGCTCTCTGGTTTATGTTTGGAGATACTCCTTTTAAATTAAGAAAGATCAGGATTTCTACAGTGGACATCTGAGTGAATTACTACATATAAGAAAATGGGCGAGAATTAGAAAAAAATTATATAGAGATTAGAAGAAGATTATCAAGGAAAATGTATGTGGTGCAATAAAACACGTAGTTACTTTAACAGTTAATCTTATTAGTTCTAATTAGTTCATTATACTCTCATAGTAATCTCTTCCAATTAGCCACCAAAGGATTTTTCTCTTAAATTAGAAACTCCATATTCCATTGTAATGTTTGACACTGTTTTTTTCTTAAGAAAACTTGTTTTCATCACAGAAGATTGTACTTCCTTAAAAAAACTTTATCTTTCTTTTTTTCTTGTTTTCCTTTTAGTCAAAAGCACAAGAACTGACAACAGTAAAAATGTCCAAGTTTGGAGGTGGTATTGGAGCACCAAGCAAAGAGGAAAGGCTCAAAGAAGCTGCAGAAATACATTTAAGATTAGGACAAATTCAGCGATATTGTGAACTAATGGTAGAACTTGGAGAGGTATAATACCAGAATGTTATTGAAGAGCATTGAAATAGGAAGGTTTTTGAAAACCAGCTATCCTAACAAAGATGGGGCAGTAACCAAATGGGTCACAAGTCCAGAAAGGAGTAATCTTGTTACAATTATTTTTAACATATGTAGTCCAATGCATAGATATTCCTTATTTTACCTCTTAAGAAATTTATTTTTAATGGAAGAAACATGAAGCTAGTTAGAAAATAGAGGTGTTTCACAAAATAAAAATAATCAGGTTAAATGTATTGCTGCTTTCTTCTAGTGGGACAGAGCTCTCTCAGTAGCACCTGGTGTATCAATGAAATACTGGAGGAAGTTAATGCAAAGGTAAAATAATAAAAATATGATGCCTAATTGTAGCTGCTGTCCTTAAAAAGACACAGACAAGTAGGAAGGATGAACATTAGTATCAGTTGTACTTGGCTTTTGTTACAGTGGCCTGGAGATGTTACTTTTTGTTCACTAAGCTTTGGAATGGAACTATGAAGGATTTCAGTAATGATTTTGTATACAGGAATTGAAGGGTTGATCATAAATTGCAACTTTACTGCAAACTCAATAATGCAGTATCCAGAGTCTTCTGAGGCCTGGAAAAGCAGATGGGTTTCATTGAGCTTTGTGTGGTTTCATTTAGCAGCTATGCTATAGAGATAAGTTTAGTGATCAGTTAAATATGTAAGTCTTTCTTGTTTATCAATTTGTTTAATTAGGAGAGCTGATCAGTTAATTCAGGAAGAAAATGATGATGTCATCCCATACTGTATAGCTGTTGGAGATGTGAAAAAACTAGTTTCTTTCTTTACTTCAAGAGGCCAGCTTAAAGATGCTCTTCTTATTGCACAGGTATTATATATAACAGTGTGGGGGATGTATTTAGCTATTTGTTTCCACTCTGAAGATGACAGACCTGTTTGTCCTTTAGAAATGTCATTCTGTATGTCATTTTCTAATAGTAACTGAATAAAGCACAGAATGGAACTTCGAGGTATGCTGAAATTTTAAAAGTTGTAATGTTTGAACCCTAAAGTGCCTTAAATCTTTAGAAAGATCTTCATTTTTTTGGTAGGTGACACGTTGTAGAGGTTATTCTTATTGCCTTTGTCTGAAAGGTTTAAGCAGATAATATTAAGCAGTAAAATAGCAGGACTTTCTTTCCCTTTTAACTGAGCCCAAAGTTTTAATGTTGTTTCTCCAGACACACTTAAAGCACATAAAAGAATTTCCTTTTAGTCCACACTGATTTAATGTTAGAAATAATTTATTGCCAGACATGAAAAAAGTTCAGCTTATGCCACTTGTCCAGGTTTGCTGGTATACCTACTGAGAAGTATCTATGGAGGTTGTCCTTCACTCACAGCCACTTGTTCCTTGGGGTGTAAAACTGAAGGCTGTAGCCCTCACTGTCCATTTTAAGTATATTCAAATGCTTGAAAAATATGGTACAAATGCAGAAGAAAAAAGAGATCTCTTGCATCTGTTGAATTCCTTGTATGGTTGGATAAAACTAGGCTAAGATTTAGGTTTGAGTAAATTTATTGGTTTTGAATGTTTCCTTTCTTATATCGGGGCTTTAGAAGAATTTTTATAGATAATATATTTTTGTTGTTGAAAAGTCATATTTCATGTCCAGCTTGGTTCATTAATAATTTTTTTTATTTACTTGTAGGCAGCTTGTGAGGGAAATATACAGATGTCATCACTCTCCACAACAAGTGGATCTTCTGGTGGAAATAATACAGATTGTTACAACGAGTATGTTATTCTAGTTTATATCTAAATCCTCGCTTCAGTAGGGAATGTAAATTCTTATGGGGTAATAAACCTTAGTGGGTTAGTTTGACATCACCAATTTAGAATTTGCCAACAAAATATTACATCTTTAATTACTTAGTTGATAGACTTACTAAGTAATGCTTCACTGACTACTTCCCCTATTGTTTCACCTTCTGGCACCAAACAGTTTTTTCATACGTATATATTACAAATATTCTTCTCATTTACATGATATTTAAGGTACATTTATATGCACATAAATATATTTGAATGTGTAGCATATTAACTTAGAACTTTTGGTGAGCGTAGTAAGATTCATTATTAACGAGTATCTGTGAGATTCTGTTTTATGCATCTTTTCCTCCTGAAGCTTCACTTATCATCAGTAAAGTTTCTGACAGTGTACACTAATAGCCATATCTTCATTGTACGTGTCCATATAAAAAACCCTTGTTTAGAACAGTCCTTAAAAACATAAATTACATTATTAAGTTATATGTGTAGCAACAAAAGCAGCTTGGAGGCTGTGTAGTTACTTCTTTTACATATGCAGGTTTTGAACAATTAGAGAGTTCACAGGTATAGAGGAAATGCCCAAATATTTGATTTTTCTTCTGTCAATCTGGAGAGACACTTCCATACTGATGTAGGTTTCGAGAAGCTAATTCACCTGACTATGCATCAACCTAAGCAGTGGATTGCATTTTGAAAGCTAGGGGTGTTATTACTCTAAATCAAATACACAAATATTAGGGTACAGAAACAAATGTGATGACTTGTACACAAATTAAGAGTCAAAGAACTCCAAACTTAAGTGACCTTGCAGAATGACTGTGCAGAATTCATTTTTTTTGTTCTTGCAGGCTCCTACATGAGGTCAGTAAAGAACTAGCAGAATGGTATTTCCAGGATGGCCATGCAGTGCTTGCAGCATGTTGCCATCTGGCTGTTGAAAATATAGAGGTAATTTTAAATTTATTTTGTTTTCCTCTTTAACTATAGAAAGGCCAGTATTTACTTCCTTTTCACATCTCCACATCTTAAGTAGTTTTTAAAATCTATGTATCACATGCCAAAATGTATTGCTATATTTTAATATTTGCCTGTATATATTCATATAGTTTGATCCTTACAGTATTAAAGTTAGTAGCAAAACTCCTGATTCTATTGAATTCAGTATTTCTTTCATGCACAGAAACTATTGTGTTATTATTTAATAATAGTTTAATATATCTTGTTATATTAGAAAATATAAGGTGCCTAAGTATCTTTATATATTCATGTAAATATTACTGTTCATGATGATTCAAGAGACCCATTCAGATCTGGAACTCTATTGTGCTACAAAAGATCCAATCTCTGCTTTGAGGAATTCACAGTCTAAGTGATCAAGTAAATAGAGAAAAAAACCCTCAGTACAAAAATAGGGCTGACATGTGGGAAACATTTTACTAGATTTTTTTGTTTGTAGTTTTACAAATTGTTTCATTTTCTCATTCTCTCTGGATTATGTTGTTGCTGACCGAACATATTCTTCCTCTTCTATTCCCCCCAAATGAGTAAAATTCCACTAGAGAGAAAGCAATAATCAGTTAATGTCTGCATTTCAAAATAGACATATTTCAAGCTGTTCTGTGTTCTTACTATTCAATATTCTACTGTACCTGTCAGCAACTCAAGTTGTCCATAGAAGGTAAGAAGAGGAGAGTCACTCCTGGTTTGGGGTGATTTTTGAATGTCCTTTTATCAAGAGAGAGGGGAAATGCATACTCTGAAAACCAGTGTACTTAAGTGTAAAAGAGATCACTATGCTTTTTAGCTATGATATTTATGTAACATACTTGATTGAACAAAGGAAGATTCTGCTAAAGGAAATCTATTTGGCTGTTTAAAAACTGATTAACATGGTGCACATGCTTGTGTCCCTTAATGATATAATTTTTTCATTGAGCAAGCTTGCGATGGCAAACCTGATTCGTGGAAATGAACTGGAGTTGGCAATCAGTGTGGGTACTGTCTTAGGAGAAAGTGCAGCACAAGCAACACATTATGCCCTAGAATTGCTAGCAAGAAAATGTATGACAGTAACAACATGGTAAGAATTTAATCCAAAGAATTAAATTTTAAATGGTGTACATCTGGATTTGTTGGTGGTTTTCCTGTGCTGTCCTGAGACCTGATTACGGTTACACACTGTAATCTAAGATTCTGCTTTACAGCCATTACAGCATATTTTTTTATTCCGTAGGAAATGATCACAGATTCCTGAATCTCTTGATGTTCTGTAGTAAAGAGATACTGGCACAGCATAAATACCTCTTGGTCCACTGCATGTATAAGATCATGTAGGAAGAATCTGATAGTCAGGGAGCTCTGATATTTGAAGGATTCCCTTTTTTGTTTTTACTGGTCGTTATGCTTAGAGATGTGCATCAATTAGAAATATTTCGTTGTAGAGACACACTCAGTTGTAGACACTTGAAGGAGTACTGAAAGGACCTTGATAGGTTAATAATGAAATTACTTACTGGTGGAATGTTTTTTGGGTTTTGATTGTTTGCTTTTTGTTGTTTGTATTTTTATTAAGTGCGCTAAAATACAAAAAGTCAAAACTGAACTTTCATGTTCTTCTCCATCCTCTCAGATCTACAGCCTTGGGGAAATGTGTGCATTTAAGAACACCATTTTCATTTCATTTGTGAATAGCACACAAATACTGTTAAAAACAAACTTGTACTATTGAGAAGGCTGGTGGTATTTTACTTGAGATACTGAATTGCATATATGCAGACTCAGCCTCCAGATTTTGTTTATACTGACACTGTTTTCAGTTCGATGCTTAAAAAAACATTCCAGGTAACACGATTCATAGGCCATTTTAAGAGGGCATCTTTGGATTTTTTAAAATATTTTATTTCACTTTTTTGACTAAGCCATTTCTAATCACTTTTTAAAAAAATCTTTAAATTGCCTATGAGGATGACTAACTGATCTTGAAAATAGTTGAAGAACTTGAGAAATGCCCTACATTCTGAAAGAGCCTTTTCGTAACTTGGAAAAGTGGCTATTGCATGGTAATAGTACAATAGATTTCCCAGTGACCTTTTGTTATTAGCTTCTTTAGGTTGTCAAAAGCTATTATTTTGTTGTTGAAATTGGTTAAGTTGACCCTTAGATTTGCTGTTGTAGTTTAATAATTTTCTATTAGATTTTTCCTCTTTAAACTAAGAACACAAACCAAAGTTGTTCATTACTGTTTCAATGTCTTCCTTATAGCCTTCCATCACTTGGATACAGGTATTTTGCTTGTTTATAGAAAGAGATTTGAAAAGCATGTGACTTTACTAATGCTAAAAATAAGCTTAAGCTAAGTGTTCTACTTCTTAAATTATGATCAATATCTTAAAATGGGATAGAAAGTGGTTAAAAATTTTGGACAGTAGCTTACTCAAAACATTTTAAAGCCAAGGACCATATTCTGAAAATCCATGGGAACTCAGGATTTTTTGCCATACATAAGGTCAAGTCAGTCTGTGGGTCACATGAGAAACGGTTTCTGCATCGATCAAGAGTCACACAACAACCAGCATAATCAGCTATTAAAAGCTTAATTAAATAATTGTTTCAAAATAATTTCTTAATGTTTACATGTGTGAGCTGCTTGTGTTAAGGAAGGGGTAACAAATGGTAAAAAGTTTAAGAATATTTCAGAATCATCAGTTCACTAAAACATCATTTTCCTTTCAGAAGGATGAAAATAGGTATCACATTCTTTTCTTGTATGGTTTCTCTTTTGTAATGCCACAGAAGCACTATCCATTCTGGATCACTGAGAGATGCCTTATGCTGATGTCACAGAGCCCAAGAATACTGGAAGTTTGAGGATGGTTTCATGACACAGAGTCACATTAACATCTTCTTTCAAATTTGATAGGTCCTACTCTTCTTTCCCATACCTGCTCACATATCTTCCCCCTCACATTGAGGTCATTCTGATGCTTTAGGATTTCACAGCTTCTTAATTAAACAAACTAAAGCAACAGAAAATTAACACATAACTTCCCCCAAAAGATTAGTTAATAGATTAAGCCTCACCAAAATAGTCATAGAAACTGAAGCTGCTTCTGCTCTTCTTTGGATATAACACTTTTTTTTTCAGTAAACTCTTCTTTATAAAAGTGATGTAAAAGACATAATAGTTTCCTCCTATTACAAACCATCAAAAGTAACCATGTCTCATGTTTTGTTTGCGCAGGGATTTAGCAGCTGATCTTCTTATGATGATTCCTGATAATAAACTGCAGTTAGTAAAACTATGTGCATTTTATCCTGGATGCTTAGCAGAAATAAATGACCTGCATGAAAAGGTACAATGAAAAAGAATTTACCCAATTGATAACAAGAGGTTATGTACTGTCTACTATTTTCCAAAAATCTTGAGGCCAAATAAATCTGTCGGATGAATTTGTCACTACCCATCTTATATGTTACATATCCTTTTTTTGCTCTTTTAGTCTTCATTGACTTTATTTTCACTACTGCACAAGAATAACTCTCAGTATTTCCTTGGCATGGGTTACTTCCTGAAGTAGCTTATCTACAGAATTACCTGTCAGTATGATTTACAACCTCCTCATCATGGAAGTGCAGCCTAATTGTATCTTTCCAGATTGGCTTTCTGTACTGTCCTGAATTTTGGTTTACATTTTGTGTGTGTAATCTCTTTAAATCTTTCCTCTACCCTTCAGCAGGAGAACGGTCTCCTCCACTAAGTTAGTAACATTCAACTCAGACTGCACATCTATTAAGCAGTAGTAAAAGTTCACAACAACTCTGACAATGAAACCTGATACTACTTAAATCAAAAGTTATGGAACCACCTTCTCATGTGTTGTTCTCTGGTCTAGATGGCTTTCTTAATGTGCATTATATGCAAGTATGTCCTTTCAAACAATGACTCGTCTTTCTGAGAAAGCTTATAGTGATAGACTAGAACTAGTGATAGAACAAAAGGGAATGGCCTCAAGCTGCACCCTGGAGACTGAACATCAGGAAACGTTTTTTCACTGAAAGGGTTGTCAGGCATTGTAACAACCTGCCCAGGGAGATGGTTGAGTCACAATCCCTGGATGTGTTTCAAACCTGTGTAGATGTGGTATCTGGGAATATGGCTTAGTGGTGGACTTGGCTGAGTAAGGTCAATGGTTGGAGTCTGTGGCCTTTTAGGTCTTTTCTAACCTAAAATGATTCTGATTGTATGACTATGTGCAAACTTCAGTATTTCTCTGCACCTTAGAGAAATGAACTTTACAATCATCCTTTGGCATAATCTTTGTTTTCCAGTGTAATCTTCCTAATGTAGAAGAATGCATGCGATTGGCAGAGACAACTCAGGCAGATGGGGATATATTTGAAACTATAAAGTACTATCTCTTAAGCACAGAACCTGAAAGGGCTCTCCCGATTGGCATTCAGTATGTGAAAGGTAAACACTTGAATGAAAGAACCTTTTAAACCTTAAAGTATTTCTGTAGCTTGCCTCTTGAAATAATTTTGTTTCTCTTTTTCAACAGAACAACTTTGTGGCTCAGATTGGACTTTAGATTCAGTGTATCCATACCTTGATCTTCTAAGTTACATACGCACTGAACGACTTGTGTTGCATAAATGTAGTGAGTGAGTATATTTTCCTTGCTTATAAAAGTGGAATTTTAATGAAGGAAACTTTCAGAATTAAGTAATAGGTGTGCACACTCTCTCTCTCTCTCTCTCTCTCTCTCTCTCTCTCTCTCTCTCTCTATATATATATATATATATAGGCATAAAAGGGGTACAAAAAAAGTCTCACTAAGCAGGCTAATTTCCAGTGTGGAAAATAGAATGTGGAATTTTTCTAATTTTTCAAGGTTTAGCAATAACCAAAAAAAAAAAAATAAATTACTGCTTCTTTCTTTATGGGACATATACAATGGATGAATCAATTTTGATCCTATTTCAAGAATCTTACTTCAAAAGCTCTGGTTTCAGTTTCCTGAAGGAAAAGAGCAGCGGTGTCACTCATAATATGGGGGTTTATATCAAAGTATTAAGGAAATTTGAGCTGAGAGTGACAGATCTCAGAATTAACTCTAAAATAGTTGAATAGCTGTGGTTCAGCTTTATCAGAGATGGCTGAAGCTAGGCCTGGATGCCTGCACAGGTGTACATGTGAAGAACTAAAAAGAGCAAAAAGCTTAACTTATCTCTGGCCTGTGGGAAAACCTGGTGAAATTCAAGTCCATGCTAATATGTGGGTCAATTTTATTTACATTCAGTTTTATCACCTTAAAGGGTCTTAGTGATGTTAGTAATTTCGCATTGTTGTGCTTCATAACTCTGTGTTACTCAAATTTTAATAATTCAAAATTATTCATAACTCTGTGTTATTCAAAATTTAATAATTGAGATCAATATAAAGCAGATGGACTGTTTAATAATTACATCATGTGGAAAGTAAGCATAAGCAGTAAAAATTTATTCTCCACAAAAGATACATGGATAAATTAAGTTTGAAATTATAATTTGAATATAAGAGTTTGTTAAATATTTTTGCAAATGCTTGAAATTGTTCATGATTAATATTTGTCCATTTATAGATTTCGGAATGAGTTGTTGATTTTGTGTGGTTACATTGGAGCTTTACTTGCTATCAGAAGACAGTACAACAGCATTGTACCTGCACTCTATGAGTATACAAGGTAGTATTATGCCTTTGGTAACACTGAGAAATCTCAGTCACTGTTATGCCATATGCCATACATTGTCTGCACTTCCCTCTTTAACGCTCCCCATCCCATCTGTCCCTGCCACACACCTGAATAAAAAAGTAAATCTGAGTTCTCAGTTCTGTTATAAGGGTGTACCCATGCCTGCACATGGAGCCTTACTTACTTACATTACAAAGAAGTTTCTAAAGTTATGCAACAAGTTGTGAATCCAGGATTTCAGTCAAACTGTTAGTTCTGTAAGGAAAACAATTTTTAGAAGTAGGTGACTATTCAGCATTACCTCCATAAATTATTATGTGTTGACAGTAACAGTTCTAATTGTCAATTATGTGTTGACAAATGGTGTAGACCTTTTGTCAAAACTTCCTTAGTAGCAACAAGGATGCTTTGAATTTGGAGTTCATAATTGGGCACTAGCTTGATTCCCATCAAAAAACCTGGCTTAGCCTTGTGTTACTCAGAGAGATAATATTCCCTGACATTAATACACTTAACCAGGCCCACTTGATCTGACCTGGCCTGGTCCTGCCCACAGCCTAGGTCAGTCCCAAGCAATCACTGGATTTGACCTGACCTGGGTACACCTGCCCCGTTAGACTTGAGTGATTCAGACCAGCTCAACCTATCACTGAATCATAAAATGGTTTGGGTTGGAAGGGACCTCCAAAGGTCATCTAGTCCAAACCCCTGCAGTGAGCAGGGAAATCCTCCATTAGATGAGGTTGCCCAGAGCCCTGTTGAGCATGACCTCAAATATCTCTAAGGATTGTGCCTCAGCTACTTTCCTGGGCAACCTGCTCCAGTGTTCCACTACCCTCATGGTAAAGAACTTCCTCCAAATGTTCAACCTAAATCTGCTCTTCTCTGACTTTAAACCATTGGCCCTTGTCCTATCACTACAGGCCTTTGTAAACAGTCCCTCTCCAGCCTTGTAGGTTCCCTTCAGGTACTGGAAGACTGCTGTTAGGTTTTACTGGAGTTTTTTCTTCTCCAGGCTGAACAACCCAGTCTCCCTCAAACTGTCCTCACAGAAGAGGTGTTCCAGCCCTCTGATAATTTTTGTGGCCCTCCTCTGGACCTGCTCCATCAGGTCCATGTCCTTCTTGTGTTGAGGGCACCATGTCACCTTATTCACTTCATGTGACCTAACTTGGCCCACTTGACATGACTGAATTAGGCTCAGTTTTACCCAACTCCCTTGACATGATCCAGCTTGACCCACTTGCCTTGACCAGACTTGGTTTGACTTGTCCCTGCTCACTAGACTTGACCAGACTTGGCTTGACCCAACCCAATCCAGCTTGGCCCAACCCACTTCACTCTAGTCAACCTGACCAACTTTATTTCAGTTGGTACACTTGATGACCTGATCCCAATTCAACTTGAACCAACCAACTTGGACTTGTAAGGAGAAATATTAAGATAAGTGTTTTTTTATCTAATCTGGTAAATAAAATAGGCTTACATCCTTCCTCAGAGTATAACCATGATTGTTTACTCTTCCTGTCTACTACCTAGCTGATTGACTTCCATTTCTCCCTCACAAATGGAAACTGTCAGCAGCTTTATGTATGAGAAACAACGAGATGAAATATAAGCTATTCTGAAGGGCTATTATGATATGGAAATTAATAGACTAATAACAAGCAGTGTTTGAGACTCAGTTTGTGATGCTTCAGCTGTCAGGCTTTAAGTTCTCCTGGAATTTGTAGAGCCACAGTACAATACTGTATTTTTAATTTTTAAATTGGCCAATATTTTCAGGATTCATAGATTTTTCAGATTCCAGCTCATCTTAAACTGAGCACTTAAAAGCTTAAAAATGGATTAAGGTATCCCACCACAAATGAAGGTTTGGTGAATTAGGTCAAGTAGCAACTGTGCCTTGAATTATGTTTTGATAAATAAAAATGCATCTGCAGCAACAGTTCTGAAATTGTTTTCTGCAAGAAATCAGGTGAAACAAGGCTGTCCTAGAGCATATAGTGAACCATGCTACTCTAACTGTATTTCTACAATACCTGCTATACATAGGTGAAATGGGTCCTCCAGTTTGGTAGTTATCACTACAAAATAAAAATGCATACAGCCTAAAAATCTAGAATGGTCTCAAAGGAAAAAAAAAAAAAAAGGAAAAAGTGAATTAAGTGAATTAAAGGCAAGCTTAAATAAGAAAGTGTAAACAGGGATAACTAAAGCCAGACTTAAATGAAGAGGTTTACTTCTATATCTAGTAATTTAATATTTCTCAGATTTAATATAGTGGTTATTTGTGAAGGATTGATTTATTTCCATACAGTTACTTTCATATCTTGTAAAAAATTGTTTTATATTACTATTGTCCATCTTGTTTTTCTTTTAAGTACTTAATTGTTAGAATTAATTTGGACTTTAATTACTTGCATTCCTTTTCAGTCAGCTTTTAAAAAGACGGGAAGTATCCGTACCTTTGAAAATCGAACAGCTTTCTGAGGAACTAGATGCCTGGAGAGCTTGTACTCAATTAAACAAGTAGGTGGGAAAACACAAAATAACCATGAAGGAGAGTATTTAATTGTTAAAACAGCATTTATTTCCTTTGTAAAACCTGAGTATGAATGTGAAAGAGAGTACTTTGTGGCTCTTAATTTCTAACAGAAATGAAGATGTATAGTTGAAAATCAAGTGTCTTTTGTTCATAGGCCCACTGATGACTTGCCGTGCACTCCGCCATCTGAGTCACAAAGAACAGTGTATTCAGTACTTGTATGCCGAATACAAGAGGAGCCTCTGAAAGGAATGGTTGGGCCAGATTATGTCACTGGATCGAATCTTCCTAGTCATTCAGATGTTCACATCTCTTGTTTGACAGGACTAAGGATACAGGTATGGTTTCAGAGAGTTGATAGGTTCTTTCTTAGTGATAGCATTGACTAGTTGTGAGGTTGCCATATATCTAGGGCCTCTCTCATCATCTGAGAGGAAAAACATTTCCCTTGTTGCCACAGTTGCAGAACTTACAAAAGGACAAGGACTGACTTCGGCTGTATAAGAAGGACTATAAAAAGAATTATCCAGTCCAATAATAGCCCAGTTTCCTAATCCAAAGCTTCTTCAATTCCGTGGGAAAGGCAGATTTCCACTGTCAAATGTTGTCTAAAGCGCGTGTAACATTGCCATATGGTTTCCATAAAGATAAGTACTATAAAAGTTGTAATTCATGATTTATTAAAGCCAGCTATTAGAAGGCTCAATATTGAAACATATTTATTCATCACTCACATAAAGCTTTATGATCAAAACATACCAGTCCTTTTTTCACCTCTTTGGTATGTATGTCCATAAAGGGAAAATTGAGCGACTCTGGAAACACTGCTCTTAGGGTCCTGTTTCCAGTCCCAGTGCCTCAGTGTGAATTCACTTTGAATTTATAAGAGGCCAAATGTGTTTTCTCTGTCTAGTGCAAGATGTGAGCCCAAACAGTATCGGGGTAGTTTTGCATTGAAAATTGGTTAGTTGCAGAATTCACAGCTATACACCACCAAATTGAGAAGTAACTTGCTGCCACCACTTCCACATTAGATCAGTGGTCCCTGGCTATGGTTGTACTCTCAGTATTGGCTAACCGCCATGTAAAGCTGCCATTGTTAAAATCCATTTTACAAGCATAGCAAATGCAGTGTCACCAAGCTTGTCTCTAGTGTCCTTATTTCTGCATTAGTGAACATGACAAGTCATTGCTTTAGGCATGCAGATCAGTTCACAGATCACTTAGTTAATATATAGTAGCCTAATTGTATGGGGTTTACAAGTTTTAAGTAGTGAGTTCAGAGAGCTTGTCCTTTAAGAATTCACTTGAATTGAAACCTTGAGACTCCAAGTTGGACCATTGTCACTTGTCAAATGAAGAAATTAACAAATAGCTCTTCTTCTATCAGACAAATTAGTATTTTGTCTTTTTTTTTAAAATTATTCTGTAGACTGCATGTAGACTCCATGTTTTCAAAGAGTTTATGGAGGCATTTACCAGACTAGCTGAGATGGCTTGGGTGTAAGATAAAGCTGTATTTTAGAACAAAACAAAAATTCCAAGCATATATATAAAATATATTTCCATGTATTTGCAACTATATACAATTTAGAAATAATACAGAAATCCAGTCTTCCCCCCAGACAAAGAAAAAGCCCAGAAGGGGCCAACACCACCCTCTCTCTCCCCAGATAGAAAACTACCAGCAAAGCTCACATGTTAATCTGGTCATTCAAGGTTAGCGGAAGAGATTAGAGAGAAGTGAAGGAAAAGCAAACAGATCCAGTGTCCAAGAGCCAAGAAGGCAAGAAGTGTTTGTACACTGGCCTTCTATACCTCTTAACAAACCAATGAATGATAGAGACTTTATCATTGCTATTTTTTTACAACCAATGATCTAATTTAGTTAGATTCTGCACTGAACTTTCAGGAAAGTACCAATTTCTCTCATTAGAATATTCCAACGAGCCTTAAATTACCACAACGGGAAAACACTGAATATCAGCACAGATAATGACAGACACAATGAAATTGGTACAGTATTCTGAAGGAAAAAAAACTTCAGTTCTTCAGTGTCTACTTCAGTCTACATTTAACTCTAGAATAATTGCCAAACATACAGAAAATGGTGCAGTTATTAAAAGTCAAACTAGATTAAGGATGATGAAATAATTGGTCTCCAGATTTTGGAGCATAACAAGTTCACTCAATTTATAGTGTGTAACTATTATTAAAGCTTTAAGGTGGTGAAGTACAGTTCTTGTACAATTGTAGACTACAGTCGTAAATGAGGTTTGGATATTCTTCTCAGATAACACTGCTTTACACAATACCTGTGTACTTTCTCTTTCTCTCCTCAAAACATTTGTGCTATGCAGGGTCCAGTTTTCTTTCTTGAAGATGGAAAATCGGCTGTTTCACTGAATGATGCTTTGATGTGGGCCAAAGTGAATCCTTTTTCACCACTAGGAACAGGAATACGACTTAACCCATTTTGATGAGGTGTTTCCTTCTGTAAATGGTAGTGCTTAAAATAACACTCTGGAGGTTAATACTAATTAACTTTGATTGTCAAACAACAGAAAGATGGCAGTTGATTCCTCCTGAAAGGCAATTACTTCAACTTTGAAAATTGCACAATGAGAACAAGAAAAGGATTTCTGTCCAAATGTTTGTTGATAATCCAAAGAAAAAGTTACTTGAGAATCCAAAGAAAATAAAAGTCTTAACTTCATAGACAGCCATGTTTTTTTTAAATAAGAATAGTATTGTCAAACAAAATAGACATTATTTGTCAATTCTGTGTAGATGCCTTGCAAAGGAAACAACTATCTGAACATTACCAAAATATGGATAACAAACTGTGAAATCCATAAACACACTTTCAAATAGTTAATAACAGAATGACTTTATCAATAGATAGCCACTGTAACCTGTTTTTAGAGTGACTGGGATCCTGTAGTGTTTCACGTGTTGTGTTCCCCTTTTTAATTGTAACAAAGTTTTACACACAGGATTCTATAGCAAAAGAAAAATTTTAAAAGTGCTTAGATTATTTTTTTTTTGTCCATTAGTCATTGTACTTAAAAGCAGTCAAATGATGTTTATTATGTTTTGGTTAGATAGGTAGATGATAAAATACTGTTTTCTTCTAAGTTAATTTTTGGCAACTGTTCCCCTTATACTTTCACTGGAAGCTAAAATCTATTTATAAAATGTTTGGGTTTTTAAAAAATAAACACAACAAAGGGTTTGTAAGGAACAAAGAACAAATGTATTAAAATTATTTAAATGCATTATGTACATTTTAAATACTTGTTTTCTTTTTACATTTTTTATTAGTTATAAAATACACATGACAGAGCAGAAGTAAATACTTTGCATATATTTTTATTTATTAAAGCTGTGCTCAAATGAAAGAAAATTATAGCAATAGAATACTAAGAATATTTAAAATTTAAAGCTGTGTATATTATGGGATTTAATTATAAGGCAAATGTTACTAAAAATTCCTATCAGAATTACTCACACAAGCAGAAGTCTGCTTTACCTGTTGTTACATTTTTTGCTGCTATTTAAAAATAAATTTTACAACTCTGTTACATAAAATGTAAAGAAATTTCAATTAAAAATTGGCAGAACTATTTCCAGAGAAATTGTTGTAAAACTGGGAATAACACATCTCTTACCAGACTCAATGGAACAAAATCCCCAAAGTATGGGTAAGATGCCTTCATTTAACAAGAGGTAACGATGCCACCATGCTGGAGAGGTGGGATGGAGATTAAAATGTTTTTTAAATCCCATGTTTTGTGTTTGGTTGGTTGGGTTTTTTCTCTTTAAAAAGTTACAGTTTCATTCTGCCATTGTTCTGGTGTATTACTACAAGGTTTCTGGTGCAGCAATATATTGGAGGTTTAAGCTAAACTGGTATAGAACCTGCACAAAAAAGATTTGTACATACTTGGATGCTGGAACAGAATGTTTTCCTTTGTACATTTATTGTTTGGAACATGTTTTACTTTGCTTAGCCCTGTGGAGCTTGGGGAAGTAAGAGCTGGATTTGAGAAATAAATTCATAGTTTTGGAAAGAATTTTCCAGCAGTCAGTATCTAATGTGTTGCTTCTGTCACTTGAAGGACTACTTATCTTGGCACATAAATTTCACAGCTTTGTATATAACAGTTTTTAATATGAAGCTGGAGAGCAAAGGTAAGAACTGAACATGCAGCCCTGTGACTTGATCATTGGGATCTGAAGAATCAACTCAGCTGCCACTCTACTGTATTTTAAATTTTTTGCTGTGTCCTGAGGGTTTTTATCAATATTTCACAGCTTTGATTCTGTAAATACCTTCCTGTATGTTGCATAACTGCATCAATTTATTGGACATAAATTGTGCCTTAATATGGAACCTTCAATAAATCTACTGCCTCTTTAAATTAGAATAAGGGTTACTCACTCTAAGGGACTCGCAGCAATGAACTTTTTCATTGCTGTAACTCAAAAATTGAGTCAAAGGGTACTTTTTATATTTGGAATCTATCAGGTAACAGTCATTGTGAATAAAATGAGGTTGAATTTTCTTTAAGGTGGTTGTACCCCATGTGGTAGTGAGGGGGAAATATTTTGTCTACTGCTACAACTGTGGTTGCAACTGCGAAACTATAGATTCATCATTTAAGAATCTTTTTGTCTTCAAATCGTTGATTGAATCTCCTGTAAAAGTCATATTTCTATTTGAGTGATGACATTTACCAAGCTGCACAGCTAGTGCTTTCAGATTAGTCAAATCTCAGTTAACATCGCTTTATCCCTACAAAATCAAATTTGTTGTTCTAGTGAAAGAATCTGACCAACATTACTGACATAAGTTTCACAGACTGCAGTCACATCTGAGAGTTTGCTAGGTGGGTTCCACAACAATAATTTTTTTTAAAATCATGCTATAAACTTAAGTTTCAAAGACTGCCTTGAAAATAAGCTATAACACTTTTTAAATCCATGTAGCTGAATTTTTTTCATTGTTTAAAATCATTTAAGTCCAGAATTAAAAACAACTTAGGATTACTTTAATGCAACAAACAGAAAACTAAACTATTGAGTCCAGTTACTTTTTTCAGAATAAGCATTAGAGTTTTTTAAAACAAGTTATGATGTCTCTACCATAGGTATAAGGATCCAGCTAATATGGGCTAAGGAATACAGCAGCTTCAGTAATAAGGAGTAGCAGGGAGGGAGTATTTAACATGTGAATGGTATAAAGGCTATTTATTAAATGTAGACTGTATTCCAGCACCATAACACTACCCAAGGAATGCTGAATGAAGCCACATGGCAGCCATCAAATGTTACAAAAAGCCAGGAAAAATTCAAAAGATTGTATGCTTAACCCAATTCCTGTTGTCACCCATAAGGTTCTAATGGTACTGCTCAGCCATGTTTAGGCAAGCAAGACAAAGACAACCAAAGGAGGCCTGCTGCTCACTGTCTTCAGTTGTCATTTTGGCACAGAGCACTGTAACTGTGGTAAAGCATGAGTGCTCCAAGTCCTGATCTGCTGCTTTCTAAGAAAATCACAACAACGAAAGCACTCATGGATCCTCTTGCATTCTCATGTACACATTAACAATGATATTAACCTTCCATCTATTTTACGTTAACACAGGGTTCCACCATTATTTCTGGTAACTCGATGTTACTCTGATAGCTTTGAAGCTGTTGATCTGATGACCATAGGTAACTGCGCCTGATACAGTAGTCAGGAAAGTCAACCTCCTTGTCTTGAAGTTTTTAAATTCTAAAGGAAAGATGTGCAAGAATTGATTACATAATTTTAAAACCTCAATAATCATAGTTTTTAGTTTTGCAACATACAATTACTTTCACTTTGAAAACAGGGAAATCAATAAACAAACAACTAACCTGATCAAAGCTATTGGCCAAGCTGAAGGGAATCAAGCAGCAGTCAATATCTGTGCCCATGAGGTCAGCAGCTAGGTTGCAACTTCCAGAAGAATCAAATTTCACTTTAAAACATATTTTGTATTTCTGGCTGTGCTATTTCTTATCAAATCAGGATATAATTGATACTGAGTAACAGACTAGTGATCAGCCACTAAAGCTCCTGTAGGCATTAGCAATTTGCCATTTATGAATTAGCATCACACGGTTGTTCCATGTCAGAGCTTCTGGTGGTTTGCGGTGCATTGTTCCTTTGCCCGGGCGAGATTCAGCTTCGCTTTCACACACACACCCCCCCGCCAGGGGGAAAAAAAAAAAAAAGAAAAAAAAAAAAAAAAGGCAACAGGAAAAATGCTTTAGGCATGCGCAGGTGTGAGGAGGATTCTTCTACTGATGTTAACCGAATTGAAATTTCTCGTTCTTAAAAGCCGTTTAACTCACCCAAACAGGCTTTTAGTACTGAGATGTAATTTGCGTAGACACAAAAATAAGCCAGATACTGCTAAAGGGGCTGACTGGTCTCGCTGGAACCACCTCGTTCTTGTGGAGCTCCAAATGACAGACTTAAGCCGGCACCTCCCCAACTGCCTCCCCACTCAGCGGCAACTGCGGAGCTCGGCGGGCAACGAGCTCCGCTTCCCACAGCCATGGCTCTGGGCCTCGATGGGCTGGTGACCCGGCGAGATCTCCAGATACCCTTTGGGCACGTCCCAGACGAGATAGCACACCGAGGTGCCCACGCCGGCGGCAGTGCCTGGGGAAGAGGGAGGGGTCGAGGCTCTGCAGCCAGCGGAGCACAGCGAGGGGCAGCCCCGGCTGCAGAGAGCCCACAGCGGCGCAAAGCCACCCTCGCCGCCGCCCCGCGGCCGCCGTGGCAGGGGTACGGGCAGGCCTGGTGATGGTCGCTCGGCTCCTCCTCGCTGCTCGGCCTCAGTCCCGCCGCTCGGGTGCGCCTGTGCGCGGCCAGCTGTAAAGGCACAGAAATCGCTGTATTCCGTACCGTGTCTGAGGGAGCGCCTGCCGCGTCCTTCGTGTATCTGCAAGCCTGCAGGCTTTCACAGCTGGATTTCTTTGCAGCACCTCACTGCTTTTTTTCTGACAATGTCTCGTGATATTTTTTTGCAGATACAGTAATTCATATAACAAGAGATACTTCAGCCAATAAAGAATCATAGCATCATAATATCATTAAGATTGGAAAAGGCCTCTAAGATCATTAAGTTTGGCCATCAACTCAACACTACCGTGACTACTAACCATGTCCTGAAGTGACACATGTGTACATTTCTTTCGACACTTCAGGGGTTGGGCTGCCACCACTTCCCTGACCACCAAGTAGAGAAACTAAACCTCCCATGGCTCAACTTTCCTGTTGTCCTATCGCTAGTTACTTGGACAAGAGACCAATACCCACCTTTCTACAACCTCCTTTCAGGTAGTTGTAGAGAGCAATAAGGTCTCCCCTCAGCCTTCTCCAAACTGAACAATCCCAGCTCCCGCAGTTGCTCCTCACATGTTCTTCAGACCCCTCACCAGCTTCATTGCCCTTTCCTGGACCTTTTCCAGCCTCTCATACTGTGGCAATCCAACTTGGACACAATACTCAAGCTGCAGCCTCGTGAGGCCCAAGTATAGGGGCACAATCACTTCCTCACTCCTGCTGGCCACACCATTTTTGATACAGGCCAAGATGCTGTTGGTGTTCTTGGCCACCTGAACACATTGCTGGTTTATATTCAGCTTGTGGCCCACCAGCACCTCCAAATCTTCTTCTGCCAGGCAGTTAGTTTTCCAGCCACTCTGCCCCATGCCTGTAGCTTTGCATGGGGTTGTGACTGAAGTGCAGGACCCAGCATTCAGCCTTGTTAAACCTCATACAATTGACCTCAGTCCATCAATTCAGTCTGTCCAGATCCCTCTGCAGTCTTCCTACTCTCAAGCAGATCAACAGTTCCTCTCCATTTAGTGTCATCTGCAGACTTACTGCAGGTACACTCAATCCTCTTAAGATAGTAAACAAGACTGCCCCCAAACTTGAGGCCTAGGGAACATTGCTTGTGATAAGCCACCAACTAGATTTAACTCCATCACAACTACTCTCTGAGCTCAGCCATCCAGGTCCTTTTAACACAGTGAAAAGTCCACCTGTTGAAGCAATCAACCACCAGCTTCTCTAGCAGAATGCCTTCTAAACTTGTGTGTGTAGTAGTCTTTAACACTGTTCTAATATGGTTCAATGTTTGCATCAGATCATGGTTCCAAATATTTTAATACATTGCTTAACATTTATTTCATAGTAAGAATTCAGCCCTTTGTAATGGAACCCAGCATAATGAGAACAAAAACATTTTCATTTCTGGCTAAACAGGAGATCATTCTTTGGAAAGTACTTTACCAAACACTAATGTCAGCTATTTCATTACTATGTATTTTTGGTATGTGGCATTAGCGTGGTCTGATCTGCCAGAGACCTGTTCCAGCACATGTTGCCCTGGCAAGATTAACATCTATTCCCTATTTTGTTTGTTCCTGTTACATAGTAACAGCAGGAATGCCCATCCAACTTGGCTCAGCTTGCCAAATCATTCTATTTTCATATAGTTACCTGGAGCAAAAGATTAAACATTATATTGAGCTGCATCTTGCATGAGATTGAAGTCATAGTATTACTGTAAGCTAGTTCTAGATTACTAGTCTACCATTCTACAGAATTAAAGAGAAAGTAGTACCAGATATGTGTAAACTAATTTCCTCATTTGGTCTTTGTAAACGAATTCAGTCTTTGGATTATGGCAAGGATCAGTGAGAAAGGTGGGAAGAGACATTGGAAATGCCACAAGAGCATGAACACACCTCTTTGAGATGAGATGGCTTGGACTCTGATTTGACTCTCAGCAAAACTTCTAATTTTGTTTCAAGTGGGTGTTTTGCAAAATAGCCACGCTTGCTGAACACTAATCTTATTGTATAGTACATGGGAGAGCTTTTTTTTCTGTGACACTTTTTCCTGTGTCAAACTCGAAAAGTGCTGTGCACACCTGAAGGTGTGGGTCTAAATGATCTCATTCTACACAGAAAAGTTCAACAGTGCCATGGGTGGCTTGGCACTTCCTTGTTTCTTGAAGTAATACACAGTAATGGTATTGTATATAAAATTACTAGTTTCTGGATCAAAACCAAAACCACCCAACTTGCTCCATTACAGAATATGTACTTTAGGGACTCCTAAGCCACTCCTCTTACTTGCATCTGGCTTGACTCAAGAAGAGGCCCTCACTAGAGTTTTTGCAAGCAACAAAGGCAAATCAAGATGACTTTTAACAAGAGTGTCAGGGAGTTCCGGTTTTGTTAAGTGGATACAATTTAGCAACTGAGTATGCATTCTTCTTTGTGAAAGTTTCCCCTATAGTTAGTTCCTCACTTAGCATCTTTCCAGTAGGAACATAAACACTGAAAATAGTCATTGAAAAGGAATGGGTGAATCATCAAGGGTGAGTGGCAAATTTTCATGTGTCTCATGCTTGGGTTTGCAGGAACTGACTAACAGTGACTGAGGAAGTAATCTGTTCTCGAAGAATGACCAAAAAAAAAAAGACTGCGAGAAGGAGCACTGTGTTCCAATGAAGCAGTCAAATCACCTTTTTTTGACATGACTGGCAATCATATCCATGGAAGAGTATGAGTAAGGCAGAAATCCTTTGGGGTTTCTAATGTTTCCTGGAGGTGTCAGCTTTCCTTCTCTGGCTAGAGACCTGAACAATAAAGTGCCGACCTGATCACACCAATGTCTGCTAGAGCCTTCTGGGATTCTGCAATGTCAGTTTTGGAATTGGGAAGTTGTTTATAAAACTAGCCCACAAGAGAAATTATGTCCTTATGCAGGGAACATTAGTTTGGAGTCTTGCATCCACTTCTTGAACTCAGGGTTGAAGATTTAGTATCCACATCTTCAGAATATGCCTTCAGAAACCTCACAAATGCTACACAAATATATATGCCTTTTTCTGAGGCAAATAATTATTTAATATGCCCACGAGTTGTGATGCAGCATCGTTAGGAAATAATAAAGAGCTAAGATAGTTCTGCTTTAGAAGAGGAGATTAAAAGTATTTCAGCATTAAGGCCTTTGGGAAATATTCCTCTGAAATGTTGTAAGTTATTAATTGTACTAATAAACAGAGCAACTATAACTTGCGCATAAAAAACTAAAAACAGAATTGTGATTATGTTCACAGCAGCATAATTCCAATTCACAGCACTGACAGTGAGGAAGAATAAAGAGAGATTCTGTCACATTAGTAAATTGTCTATATAAAGAAAAAGAAGAAAATTTGATATTTAGTTGTTTTATTTTTATCAATGTATATAGTGTACCTATCACCACATACTTTTAGGTACACCAACAACAGAAATTTAAAAACATATTATGACTTCAACTGGACAAAGTTAACACAGAAACTCTTTGTGGTTCAGGTGTGTCAAACAGATTTTAAAAGTATAAATACAATTAACAGTACTAAAGCTATTTAGTAAGTATTAAGCTAAAGCCATACAATCATTTCCCATTCTATTCAGCCTTATTAGCACCTTCATACCAGTTGCTGAATGGCTTCCTATTATTATTATAATATATCAACACCAGGTGTCAAAAAGTTAATAGGCAAAAGGCTTTTTTTTTTCCGCCCAGCAGTTCTTTAGATAAAATGTACAATAAACAGAAAGAAGAAAAAGTAGTTGCTATTCAAGTTTCTGAAGGTTAATTACTTTGTTATCTATACTGTAAGAAATTCTTCAGTATTGTTGGCAGCTGGAGTTGTGGGACAAGATGCAGTCTAGCTCTTCCTATGTAATTTCTGATACATAGTCGGCAGAGCTGACAAAGAGAAGATGGCGTGGCTGCAAACAAAAAAGAAAGGACTTTAATTACACAACTATAAAAGGTAGTTTATTTTACTAGTTCATTTTATAACAGTCTTGCACAATAATGGCTTTTTTTTTTAATCACATTTTGCAAATTTGTCCTTTTCCTTCCTTCTTGGTCTTTCCTTGCTTTTTTTTGCCCTCAAAAAGAAGGGTGGGGCTGCTGAAACCTTATTAACGAAGAAAGAAAAAACTCAAAAAGCAGCAGTCAGGTCAGCAAGTTATTTGTGTTTGTAAACTAAAAACCTACTCCCAGCAAATATTTGACATCCATGACTTAAAACTGCAAGTTTTGTTTTTTCTTTATTCATAGAAAAGGTCAATACAGCACCACAACATCAATGCATCACTGCACCAAGAAGGCAAAACACTGTGAGATCCTGGACCACATTACTGGTCTGACTAGCTCTCAAGAATGCATTTGTCCCTCTATGTCCCTTCCTTCCCTCAAAACGAACACATTGCTATGTCTCTGAGCAATAAAAACATACAAGTTTCACACCAATTCCTTTTTCTTTATATCTTTGCTGTGACTTCAAAAACTCCTACTAGCCCTAGTAATTTTGTGATAACCAACTGTTCTCACAGAAAGCAGTTCGACAGCATCCTGAGTACAGAAGATGTCTTCTGCAGCAAAACATTAATCAATGCTACTTCTCTGTTCACCTCCAAAGAGATGCCTGTGGTTATTGCAATAGTTTCTCTGCTTATTCCCACCTATGTCTTGCGGCTCAATTTTATGCCATTTGTACAAACAAATCCTGTTCCCTTTGGGATATTCTCTCTCTGAGGCAACAGACATTTAAGAGTTTTAAGGGACTCTGAAGTGTCGACTCCTATTTCTCAGGTAGTTATAATTCAGTAAAGAAAATTTAGAAAATTAAACTTACCGTACTTTCTGCTTACAATCAAAATAAAAACTGCTTTATATGCACTTATTTTATTTTTTTTTTAATATTGGGACAGCTGGCCAGAACCAAACATATTTTTAATCTGAAATTGAAATATTCTGTTTCTTTTTAATAAAGTTGGTAACAGCAAATAAAATATAGCTTTAATGGCTAATTGTGTAAACACCCAATAAACATAAGATGATACTTTTTCACCTTGTATAAATTCAGATGCTGCTTGGTCAACAGGCTTTGGCCTGAGACTAAATATTATTCGGTGTTTTTATAGTTAGAAAGGAATTTACCTGAATGTTAATACATACATTTCATAAAGCACAATGTTAGCTTATATAAGATGGGTTGTTGGGATTTTTTTGGGGGAGGTGAGGTGAGGGTTTTTTTCAAGAATACAAGTTATAGCTGCAAAAACATTTGTGTAAAACTTACCTTCGTGGAGGAGCAGCAGTCTCTCTACTGAACTGCTTGGAGCAGCTAAATCAACAGGCCTCTCAAAATCTGTATTTTTGGCATTTATATCTGCCCCAAATTCAAGAAGTAAGTTTACGATCTCTGCACTAGAATGCTGAGCAGCTGCGTGGAGTGGAGTTTCTAAATACTTTCCTTTCTGGACATTGGCACCTTGTAGGTAAATGCACAGAAAGAGACGTAAGAAAAGATTAATTAAAACTGTCATTGAGTAAAGATGATGTTATAAAACAAACAGAAAGAAATACACTGTTCTGGAATGTGAATTTAGCCACTTTATTCATTTAATGGCATAGCACTGTAGCAAATCATATTCATGGTTTGAGGTTGTGGTTGCTCCCTCCCTGGAGGTGTTCAAGGCCAGGTTGGACAAGGCCTTGAGTAACCTGTACTAGTGGGAGGTGTCCCTGCCTATGGCAGGGGGTTGGAACTAGATGATCCTTGAGGTCTCTTCCAACCTTACCATTCTATGATTCATTCTATGATAATCAGTCTTTCTTTTTGAACCCGTACACTTATCCTAGGTTTTAGTACGTAAGCACAACTTTATAAAAAGAAATAAAAGAAGAATAAAACTAGGTTATGTGACCATCATTGTTGCCCTAATTTATAAAGTATATTTTGTAGATGTTTAAGATCATTTGCACTACATGAAAATATGCTTTCCTTATATATAACCTTATTTTAACCAGTAATTCTCCAAATACACATAATTCTAATTATTACACTTTCATATTAATAAGTAGTTGCTAATTTATTTTAAATGGACTAAACTTGCAATAATGCATTTATATTCAAGGAAAAAATACCCATACAAGAGTTAAACAAAACTAGCTAGTATGGAAGAATTCCCCTTATATGTAAGTTGTTAGTCCCCCTAAAACTGGCTTTGCCTCACAGTTTTCTAGAGTTTTGAAGCAGAAGAAAACACAGACTTCTCTTAAGAGAGCTTTACTGATCTTGTGAGACCAAAAATTGGCTTATGTACCAAATGTTGTCCCTGAATCAACAGTTTTTGCATTTTAATTCCCAGTGGAGTAAAATCGTTTAATAATATCACAAGCTTAGCAATTAGATTTGAAGTCCAAATAACTCAGTGTTCTCAGTATTAACAGTTTTAGAATACTTCCACAGTATCATCCTCTTGCCTATTTCATTGTCCATTTGCTTTTCAACTTCTAATACATTCTCATAAAGTGACAAAATACAAAAAAAATTCAGATGATAGTAGTAGTTACTTATATTCTCAATTTACATACCCTTTTACTTTAGGGCATACACGATAAAAATAATGACATAGAGTTAATCACACAAAGAGGCTGACTCAGCAAGAAACAATGTATCTGCTTAAACTCCAAATAACCTGCAATTAGCTAGAAAAACAATTCTGCTGCAGTAATGACAGTCTGCAATTACTCATTTAAACATTTTCATTTGCTATGCTGCAGGATACAGAAGTCCTGCATGTCATTACCTGAAACAGAGCAAATGATCCTCTAGCTATGCGAGTTGTGTCCCTGGACTTGTGCTGAAACAGACAACCTCCAACATCTCGTGTTGATTAAATAAATAATAGGAAATTTAGGTTCAAATGCCTTTTACCTTACTTCTTCCCTTTGCAGCTTAGCCTCTATGCCTTGTAAAATATCAATCACAACATGCTGAAGAATGCAAAAGGGTGAGACTACATTACTATAAAAGTTCTGTTGAAGTAACAATAATCACTATATTTTTTTTTCCTCAAGGCTGTCATTTTTACCTTTGTTTTTACTACAGAAAATTAACATCTACCAAGTTGTAGTAATTACTCAAAAATTTGAATATCCATATTTACTGGTCTTGCTTCCTTTTTCCCTCATATGCTTGCTATGCCACACATAAATGAAAAGCATAGGAAGTTCTTATGAGAAAACATGCGTTGCAAGTAGAGCCCTGCAGGCAAGGGTTCTAGTTTCACTGATGGGGCACGGCTCACTTCTAAGGTGAGAACAGTTAGCTTGTTTTATAAACCAGTAAATCTTTAAAGCATGACATACCTGCATAGAGAAGCTTTCGAATACAATGGATTTGCTGTGAAACACATGCTACATAGAGAGGTGTTCCTAAATGAGGAAGATCCTGGTCAACATCTATACCCCAGGATATCAGTACTTCCAGACATTCACTGTGACCTGTCAGTAAAAAGCATGACAAAGTTTGCCTGACTTCAGTAAGCTGCCTCACAGAGAAAACTGAGCACATTTCTTGACAGTATTGTTGAGACATTCGTCACCTGCTCCATATTTGTTCAAGCAGGAAACTTCTTACCTCTGCTGGCTGCTTCATGAGTTGGTGAGGGAAGACAGGTCTCCCACTGAGCTTTGGCACCATATTCTAACAGGAGCTCAGCACATGCTGCACTGCCTCTTGAACAGGCGTTAAATAAAGGCGTGACTCCATCAATTGTTGTAGCGTTCACCTAGAATATATAAAATCTGTTTAAGAACAGAATTGAAAGGTAATTTTTTTTTAACAGGATGCAGTTACATTAAAATACCAATATATGACTTAACTGATCAGTCGCTGTGTCCTCCTCTCACCACACTCCTCAGATGAAATTAGTTTACAATTTTTGTTAAACTAATTTGAATATGACAAAATACACCTGGAACACTGAAAAGCATCCATAACATCTGGGAAGTAAATAATTTTCAAAAGACACTGCACTGAGCTTGTTTCATTGATACAGAAAAACTACATTTTCTGTAGTGTGGGATACTAGGGATCTTCCTTCCACAGCACTGTCAAGAATGCAAAATCCATATTAAATCTGATAATTATTTGCCACTTTTTTTCTGTGGTTTTACTCTCCAGGTCGGAGTGATACTTCGCAAGATGGAGACAAAGCTAACCGTACAGGCTCACTGTTTTCAAACCAACCTCATCACATCACTGGTTAACGAAATATTCCCAGTGTGAGAGAATGAGGAGAGAAACTAGGCAAATTTGTGAGGGCTGATAATACCAAAGGAAGGGGCACAGGTATTAGGAGGGGGCTCCTTCTAGGACTCTGGCCTGTCCTCTTCCACACGCTTCCCACAAACCAATCAAAACAACTAAAAATACTAAAAGAATTGAGATGGAAAAATGAGATTTGTGCTTTTGTTTATAGTATCTACAATTTTGTATCTTTAGAAGTCTTATGCTAGCTGATGTGGAGAAGAATTTGGTTTGGAAGCACATTTTTATTTATTTTTTCTGTAGTAACATAGACATATCCTACATGGTTCTCAAAATAGAACTGTAAGAACAATAAATATTTCCATCATGAAGATGAGAGATTTGAGAAATCATGTATTTTAACTCTGATATCAGCAGAGAGTGTTGTGAAAGTGATCTGTAAAGTCCCATGTTTGTTTTGGGATAACAGAGAGCCTGTGTAGGGAGTACAGAGAAGATCCAGTGCTTTTTTGTACTCAGACTGAAGAATCTTAAAAGTATGCAGGTGCAGTGTAAGTGAAGACATTATGGAGGTAAAATAAGCAGTCTCCTGCAGGCCACTCAAAGCAAACTGAAACTAGTAGAGGGATGCATTCCATAATTTTGAAGAGTAATAATGTAATGAAATTCAGAGAAGAAATAAGGCTTGTTAGGCACTGCAAGCAGATTCTCTGCAAGTCATTACTTTGTCCCAGTGGCTGCCCATCACGTTTCTTTCACAGCTTTCAGATGGCAGCTTATTGTAATTAAATGAAATGAAATCAATTGCAAGTGATAAGGCAACAAAGAGAAATAACAATTTAAAAAAAAAATCAGACTAACAATCAAGCAATATATCCTTTTCACTTAAACCAAGGGGAATGCTGAACTCCATAAAAAAAACCACCCAAACCCCAAGCCCTTACATTTGCTCCTGCTTCAAGAAGAATTCTTGCACATCCTACATGATCTCCCAGGCAGGCTTCATGAAGCGGAGTTACTTGGTCGATTGTGAGTGTGTCTACATTGTAACCCTAAAGAAGACATGAATTACACAAAGATCATATAAAAGCTGTTAAGAGTAATTTCCGTGCATTACTGTTCAAATTAATTACTTACAGTACTATAAATAGGCTTAAAATTGTACTTGCAATAAATAAGCCTTCAGTGAGTATAAAAGGATGGAAACAGACTGATGAAATGCATGGTGATAGCACAGCAGCCACAGAAACAAGTTGGAATGTGGTAAACTCTGATTAGTTACATGGAAAAAGATTTCACTGTGAGAGTGAAAAACCTGGAATGGGCTGCAGGTATGCCTCCAATCTTAGTGATCTTTAGAACTCAGAAAGGCCCGAAGTCTGAACTGTCTTGTGATTCTACAATTCTCTGATTTAAGGTCTGAATCCATGAATTTTGGTAAAAAAAAAAAAAAAAAAATAAAAAAAAAACTTCTTAGATAAAATCATCAAATAATTGCATGTCAGATTTTCTGCAGTAGATGTTTGATGCTTAAGAGCTAATAATTGCATCTTTGGCTTTCATAAAATTTATTCTGTAGTAAAATTTTTCAGTATTGTAGTAGCCAATATGAAAATACTGTAATATTGAAATTTAGTGGTTTACATTCTCTGCCTTTGCTATTAAAAAAATACATACTTTTCTAAAAATCACAATTATGTAAAACCTGGAATCTTTCAGTGATTATTTCCCTCAGCAAGTATCTTCCTGACAGTTCTATTTTCCTGAGGGTTAAAGCTACATTGACTTACATCATGCAAGATGGGAAGACTGATACACATTTAGATACCAGTTGGGTAACAATTTTTTTAAGGATGGAAGTTTTAAAACATATAGAGCAAATATTTTAAATATTAGTTCATATCTTATAATATAAAAAAGTCCTAAATGTGTATTGCTCTGGGAAAAAAAAAAAGGGGGGGGGGGGGGAATCATAGCAAATCATACTAAATCTGCATTAATAATCTATGCTGAGAAATCAAGTAACATTAAAATTGAAAGCAATTTTAAGAACACAGCCTTCACCTGTGACAATAAAGTCTTCAGAGAAAGAAGACGTCCTTGACTGGCTGCCTCATGCAGAGGTGAGCGATCTGCCCAAGAACCTATATAATAACAACATTTATTGAGTAAACCATATGAATTAGAAGGACTTTGGAATGCATAGAGCAAAGCACAGAATGAAGTCAGCTGTCCTACTAAATTAAGCTTTCCTCTTTAGAGACTGTATTTCAAGTTTCTAGACAATAAAAACTGTTCTATTATTACCCGTAAATATCTTTAATAAATGATTATGTGGTACAGAGAATAAAATATTAATGTATTTATTTTAGTAATCTGATCTCATGCATCCATCAATTGCCACCGTTCCTACTATTATTTTTGTGTTGTACAATTATTTTGTAAAATTATATAACTTATTTTTGCAGCTGGCACATAGAAATGTATAGACCTCAACACATTGGTATTTGAATTTAAACCAGACATTAATCTGCCTGAAAAAAAGCTGATGTATATGAAAACCAATATGGAAATCCTTAAGGTATCATGAGATTAATCTGCAGCTAGTACACAAGTGCAAGGAAAAAAAATACAGTGAGAATCAGTTTTAAAAATGGTTACAGAAATATAGGCTATTAAGTCCAAGTTCTCATTCAAATAGGTGATTTGGGCTAAAACCAGTTAGATCTGCTTATTGTAAAGGTTTGCCATTTATTTTCATTTATCACTCCCAAAAATGGGGGGGAGAAGAAAAAAAAAAAAGAAAACCACAACAACCACACCTTCACACACGTAGTCTCCCCCATTCCTTAACTCCCACCCCAGGTCCCACAGACATGTCTCCTGATGAAGAACTGGCCTTTTCCTCTACAACTGGCCAGTGACAGGTCCCGTCTAGCCAGACTTCCCCCTCCACACATAGCTGATACCAGTTTTTTTGTGTGCATTTTGCAAATCAAGTTTTGAGAGATTGTACAAGGAAGGTTCTAACATCTTCAAAATATATTATGAATTATCAACATGTATTCCTGTTAGAAGAAAACCACTGTAACTGTAAAATGCTAATGCAATCACTCATGTAAGTTATATCCAGCCCTCCAAAATCCCTGGAGAAGTGTAGAGAGAATTAGAATCATGAGGAATTGTTAACAATGGCAGATGAATTTCCACTGTGCAAATATGTTTGACTTTGTCAGTTGCAATGAACTAGGACTGCCTGCAAAGCGTCAAGTTGCTGCTTGTTTATTTTATGTATGTGCACATATTGTTCCCTGTACTTTCACTTAAACTTTTTATTTTAGGTTTATTGAACATAGTATTTTGCAATTCTTATCGATAGTCAGAATAACAGTTAAAAAAACACACCACATACAAGAAAATGAGACAAACACAAAGTGATTGGGTTTTTAAGGGGTATTATACTACAAAAACTGAGCTCAGAAATCTGAAAGTGCCCTGATTTAGATAAAACATCAGTATTTTCTCTGTCATCTCAGTAAGCTCAGATACATTGTAGGTTAGCAAACACAATGAGAACTCTGACCACTGTTTTCCTTCTTCTCCAGCAGTATCTGAACCAGCACTCAAGTCATTCTAATTCAAATCAGTTAGATCACTTAAGTTCTCCTGCTGGCAGCTGTAAAGAATTCCTCGAAAATAATTAAAAGGTGTATTTGGAGGCTGCTTTTGAAATTTTGTCTCACTGTCTCTATAGATGACTCCTCCTCTCTCTTGATCGTATCCTACTCCTAAATTAACAGGAAAAATATTTTATAAGAAAAAATGTAATAAAATTATTAAGTGGCATGAAATTTTTAGGCACAGTAAATACTGTGGACATTTTTGTAGCTATGTATTACTCGAAAGATGGAGATAGCATCTAAAGCAATATTTTTCCCATCTTTCTTTCACTTCCCTCTTGTGTTGTTCAGAAAAATGCCTGCTAATGTTATTATTCCAATGACATTTGAGAATAAAATTATGTCACAGCTGTTTGTGAGCTGTGTTTTACACCTAGACACACCTTATGTCCCCATCTTCACGTAGAAACATCCAGCAGCTATTTCTGCTAAATCTATTAAATACAAAATCTCTACTGGAAATAAAATGCAAAAGTAAGACACTGCAGAAATATTTTGTGCATACCGAGTCTGGGAAAAAACTTTCACATTCCAACCAATTTATTGGTAAGCACAGTAATTCATCATAAAATACCACAAGGATAAGAATACGTTCAAAATAAATATCATAAATAAACACTAAAGGTGTCTTTAAATAAATTCTGTCTGGATTGCCACCTTCTGTTTTTTTCTCCTAACTTGCTGTCTCCCACTTAGGAAGCATTTACAAGGACATAAACAAGGAAACTTTTTCATTCATTGTTGTCTGTAACAGAGTATTAGCAAACAAGTCTATTCCAAAACTGTTAATGTATTAATTCCCTACTAATGTAATCTCTGACAGATGCTGAATACAAAGTATCTCTACCTATATTTAGAAGCCACACTAGTTCCAAGTTCTCTGGTGTATAGTTTGCCAGAAAGGGCAACCTACATTGCTTTGTAAACAAGAAAGAAGAAATGTATGTGCTGTATTAACAGGCAAAGTTAACAAATAAATTACAAAGTATCATACAATACCTAAATCTCCATCTCCCCATGGCACTTCCAGCCAATTGCAATTATATATTCTACTCATTTCTTTCAATCTGGAAAATAAAAAAAAAATTAAAAAAAAACCCAAACCACAAATCTGTTCTTGCTAGTTGGGCCTGTTCTTAATATACTTCAGCTCTGTTTGGAAGGATACCAGCAGCTCACTGTAATATGAACTTTCATCCTTCCATAAACACAACTTTGAAGATACAAGCATAAACAAGTTGCCAGTCTATTTTCTTATGTTAAAGCACTGTAGTCCTTTTTTTTTTTTTAATCACTTTTTTTTTTTTTTTTTAATTAAAAAACTTGAAGGTGCCAGTATCTGTGCATTTGCCTTCCAAGACAGATTAACTGGAATTTCAACACAACAGAAACTCATAGTGAAACCAAGAGAACCTTGAGCTGAATAAGAACTCCAGGCAAACTCCTCAATTTTTAACCTTGTGCAAAGAGTCAAATTGTTTCGTATCCTTGAAAAATTCTTATTATTACATAGATTTGTAAGGGAAGCATTGCCAAATGTTTCTCCATTTTTTTTACTACTCGCTCATAATAGACTTAGAAAATAAATATGCTTAGATATTCTGAACTTATTTTAAATGTTATTTGATCCATATGAGGAACTGTGTTTTTCTCTTAGCAGTTCACAATTGCTTCAGTTATCTTCTAAACATTTCTCTAGTTCATAAATTGGAGTTTTGACAACTATTCTCAAATGTGAAAATACCTGAAAATGGAGATTTTCAATTCTGACTTGGATCCATTTCTAAGTCATTAATGTTTTCTTCATATTTTACCACAGACTTCACTCTTTTATATGTATCTGTGATTACCAGTAAGTCATTCTTGCAGTTATGACGATAGTAGTCAAATACTAAGTACAAATATTTTCTTGAAAATCTTAAACAGCGACGCTGCCCTCCCCCTCCTCCCCCGGAAAACAAAACAAAACAAAAAACTCCCAACCAACAAAATAAAAGATACATAAAAAAGTTGGATTTTCAAAACAAGGAGGGCTATAAATAAAGATTTCTCACTTCACAAGGAGAAGATTCGTGCCAGGGATCAGCGTTAGAAAGGTACTGCTCTAAAGGTAAATAGATGGCAGCTCCATCCTCAGAAGAACCAGTATTATCAGAGAAGAACCAAAAAGAGAAGCCTGCCACAGTTCATTACTGGAAGATGAGAAACATAGACTACTTGGAAAGTGTTGCAACTAATATTATTTCTGCAAAACTAACAAATGCTCTGTATTTAGCTCTTCAGCGTTACCTTTTATTCCATAAGACATATTTTGAGTGGCAGCTGAAGCAAAAAATACGATCGGTAACTACACCAGAAAAACTGTGCACAATTATAGTCCCAAGATCACCAGACTCACTTCACTTCATTAAACCTTCATGATATTTTGCATATATAATTAAGATCCAACAGATTTTTACTATGGCACTATAAAATGACCCATCTATCTAAAGCCCTTACATGATAAAGACGTGTGTCAACTACTTAATTGATGTTTGATGTTAAAAACTATTGAAAATAATCTTAAGTATTTAAAAGTTAAGAAATATATACATGGTGCTTAACCACAGATATGATTAGATATGACCAACAAAACAGAAGCCACTTCTTAACAAATGAAATTTCAACAATCAACACTGAAGAACCCTGTAAGAATTAGAATTTAAGATAGAAATTATTAAAATATGTCTGAGAGAGAGGTAGTTCAAGTGGCTTTAAAAGAATTTCAATGCTTCAAATAATCTTTGTTTTCATTTTACTGAAAATTATATAACAATATATAAATATATGCACATAAATACATAAATATAAACATATGCATGCAAAACCGAAACCTTGATTTTCTCAAACCAATCTTCTTTCCACAGTCTGTCATCATTAGACTTTCAAAATCTGGGGATTTAATTTCAAGTGCAAATGTCAATGCCTTCCTAATCTTGAAAAGCATACAGAACATATTTGTTTTCCCACGTAGTTTTGTTTACAGTGCACCACAATACATGACCACACATTAGTTTTGTCATTCCATATTTGTCATTTTCTATGGAGTTGGCATTGAAATTATTTTGTATCTCTGTATCTAGCACCATCTCTCACTCTTGGACATGCTATACATACTATAAACTCACTATGACACTGTTAATATTCTTAATTATTTTTTCTCATGGTATTCTCCCAATAACAAAAGTGGTCTTCAAACACCTTGCTGAGTCTGTCTTTACAAAACAGTGTGTATGGATGCTATTATAACTAAGGAACCAAAAGGCAAAGAGTTTTAGTGCTCAAATTGTAAAACTAACCTAATACCCTATTTGTTTCCAGAATACTTAAGAGTGTACACTGAAAGCTTAAACTTAATTATGGTTATGAGAGCTTTGAGCTTCTGAAATTTCAACCCCTAGGTAATAATAACCATGATCAGTCTAGGAACTTTTAGGTTAAGTGATAGGTCTTAAAACATGCAGGTGCCACAGCAAAGGCAAGAGAATTTTCTATTAGGGACATTAAAACGTCAACTCTTTTTCTCACCATTCACTACATGCCTTCTAATCTTTGCAACATACAAAAAAACATTTTTTTTCTCTATGTATAAACATAATGCATTATCAGAACAACTGTATCTTAGATGTCAAAGGAAGCAAGGCATCTGTGAAAAGTACAGCATGTGGCTGTGTTGTCAAATACTGGGTTATAACACATAAGAAGGTGAAATGAGCATAGCATAGGCTGCGTTACTTTTAACAATTCCTAAGTTTTGAGTACTTTGGCATTGCAATTTAACATACTTTTCTCACAGAAACGTGGCCATTAAACTCTATTAAAAATCCTTTTTAAAAGCCCGTAACAGCAATATCCAAGCATAGCTTGCTTGGTTACCAACAGAAGCAGCATTATGCTACGAGCAAGCAAGAGTAATGATGATGGCAGTGGCAGCTGCAGTTGCTGCTGGCCCTGCGCCAGGCTTTGCACACACGGAAGAAGTGTGTCAGGCCCTTCTCCCATCACATGAAAGCACAGCAACAACCCTCCTGTGCATTACTCATGCATGGTTCTATTTTTCCATCTTCTTGAACAACTGCCTGGATGTTTTTCTATCTGAATGTAGCTTGCAAACTCTCTGTGCCATAGCTAGAGTGCCAAGGTTTAAAATCAGCCTCTAAATGCAGTAATCCATCAGACCTGCATCAGATTCTATATGAGTATGTGCAGCAGCTGGTAGTACTCTTAGGCTGCTATTTCCTCGGACAAGTCACTAAAAGTAAAGTTTTTTCAGGGGCCTTCCCAACCAGAGGGTGTCAGAAAAGACACATGAACATTATCAGCTGGGTTCAGACTCTGGATGACTTCTGCCTGGAGTAATTTTGCTCTTCAAATGCAGTCTCAACAAGCAATTTTCCCCAAGGTGTGCTCAGAATTCTCACTGTTTTCCCAGTCTGCCAGAGACCGAATGCATCACAAGGCCTAATCCCTAGCCTTCGAAGCAGGACCCAGCTGGGCAGCAGCTGGGCCTAGCATGCCAACCTTCACCTCATCCAGGAGATTTTGATACAATAGGTAAATTGTGGACACTCAAGCCAGTAGGACAAAGGCCTGTTCTTAGTCTGAATCTATTCTTTTGCCCTTCTGCTAAAGTTTATCATGACATATTCCATCCCCAGTCTCACTTTTAGCACATTTTCCAATTTGTGGATTTCATTACATTCTCCGTTGCAGTACAACTTTCTCACTGCTCTGCAAGGGTACCCAAGTATCAAAATCTGGTTTGGCTGCCTCCATAGATGGGAATAGAGAGGGAAGAAAGGAGCCTCCTTCCAATTGGATATTAGACATACCTGTTATTCAGGTGAACTGCAAAAACTAGAAGCCTCAACTGCAACAGAAGTCTCTCAGTACTTCAAGGTATCTACCAATAAATATTCACGCCTGGTTTGGCAATCACAAAGAGGCTATGAGTAGCTGGACTGTGTTAGGGCGGATTCTTCAGAAAATTTTACTTTCCATATTTTAATGTGATTTTGAAAGTTTAAAAATCTAACTAACTGTGGCTATTCCTTTATAAGAATGATAGAAGAGCCCAACCCTGAACCACATCAAGGGGTGCCTAGTGTAAACACAGACAATATTTTGTAACATTTCGGTCCGAGGGAGAATGTCCTAGTTTTTTTGGGAACTACTGACCTAATAAGAGCTGAAATACTAAAAATATAAAAATTAGTATAGATGAGGAAATCTTAGCCCAAATAGTGAACTGTATGAGGGTAAAATACACACCGTTTATTAAAGCTGATGAATAAATATAGTCATTGCATTTTGCTACTTGGGAAGCTATTGTAACTGTTGCTTAAACTATGGAATATTGTTTAATTCTAGAACTGGCAATACTGAAAATGAGCAAAGGTATTTTAAGAATAACTCTAGTTCCTAGAACATACAGCTTTGTTTTACATGGTAAATTAATAATTATTTTTATGCATGAGATACTAAATCTCGCTTTCCTTTCTCCTCCTTTCCTTGGCTATTTTAACATTTCTAGTTTTTAATTTGATATTATATTTTACAGAATTTAATTTCTTTTTTTTTGTTTCACCTTGATGCCTTATGAAATGCAATATTAATTGGAATTAAAAAAAAAAGTCAGACCCTGACAATTACTTGAAGCTCCTTTTAACACACTTGTATTATGATAAAAAATAGGAAAATATGGCACAGACAATAGCAGTCTCAAACATTTCTTGAATAATTTGTTCCTCGTTGCTGCATCTTGCAGTGTCCAGCAACTTAAATACCTCCTAAGCACTTTTCTATTCAATTATATCTGTCTTTAGGATTTTAGTACAAGACAATTCCATCACCTGTAGTTCCTCCATTGCCTTACAGTTACCTATAAAATTTTCTTTATATACAAAGTTATATGTGAAGCTTAGTCCCCCTCTCATTCCCTGTCGTAAACAATTAGCCTTCGGTATCCAGTTACCTTTTAACAGGACAGCAAAAGTCAGGGTTAGCCAAGCCTTAAGCACTTGCATAAAACAAATAGGGCAGATAAACAAGAAAAAAGTATTTCAGAACAGCTGATAAGAGTGTATCAAGAACAAAAATAGCTTCAACACCCTTGTGTTAACCCATGCAAGACAATGAAGTGCCACTAACATAGTATACATTTATATTACAGCCAGGAAAAAACCCACAAACAAACAACAAAAAACCCCACAGTTTAGAGCTAGAACATCACAAACTGCGTCAGTTTAGCATATTTCTGTACTTGGTTTCTGAAATGGCTGCTATACTAACCTTGGCTGGTCAGAATACCCCAGCTAGCTTTTCGTTTCGCAGGACACTCCCCTATACTTTCTAGCCGCCTTTTGGGGAGATTCTGGCTTGTGTTTGTTGTCATTATTTGTTTCTTGAAGAAAGCCTGTCTTTCATTAGTGCAGGTACTCTCTGGTCTGACGAATATCCACAAAATGATTTCTACTACCTTTTTTTCCTCCTCTCGCTTTTTCACAGAGAATTTTGCTGTACTTACTGTAGAATGCCTACAACACTGAAATCCATTCAGTAACATTTACTAGCTTGGACTAGTGAGTACGTAGTGGGGGAAGGGAAGAGCTGCTCCAGCATTTGCTATTTTTAAAACAGAGAAAGAATCAGCTTAGCTACAGCATGAGTCTTAACTATTTACATGATTTAAATGGAAAGGTGTTAATTTTTCAATCATTTAATAATAACTAAAAAAACCCCAAAACAAACAGATTCTTAAAGCATAAATATTCAATGCATTGTTACTTGAATAACAAGCAACCTCCAAAAAAGAAACATTAAAACTGCTTTATCACAATAGCAATTCTTTTATTAAGAGAGGGAAGAATTATTACTGCATCAAGCTTTACTAAGAGATAACTTTGTGGTTGAAAGAGATTTTGGAATTCAGAAGAATCCATGAAACTATGAAACATTTCAGTGTTTTTTGCAGCGTTTTTTATTTGTTTGGTTTTGGGTTTATTTTTTTATGGCTGTTTTTGGGGGGTGGTGTTGATTGGTTTTGGTTTGTTTGGTTTTTTTCTGGTGGTTTTTTGTTTTGTTTTGTTTTGTTTGTATTTGTTCATTCTCTTTGTGGATTTTTGGTTGATTGGTTAGTTGTTTTGGTGGGGTTTTTTTACTTAGGAGATAAGGAATCCTTACAGCCACCAACTAGAAACTATATCCTCAATAAATAAAAGCATAGTTTGACTAAACAAACTAACCAAAAAATTATTAAAACATTTCACTTTTACTTTGAAAGTCTGATCCAATTAAGCAAGTGAGGCTTTAGAATCTTGTCAGAAGGAGGTCAGTTGTTTTTTTTTTATATAATAGCAAAAATGAAGGCAACAAATTAGTAGCACCATTTTTTTTTTGTTTGTTTGTTACTATGTATCACACTGACACAAAGAAGCATGCAGGGAGAAACAATCCATGATAAAATTCCAGCATGAATTCCAGAAAGAGGACAGTCATTTCTCTGTATCAATATCATGTCAAGATGTCACCTTTACCTCCCCCCCGCCACCCCTTTGTTCTAGCACTTCCTCACTATCCACTTCTACTGATATAAAAATTGGCCTTTGCAAAATTTTTTTAATGAAGTTAACATTTCTGGGTTTCATCACTACTACTCCTTTCAGATATCTGACAAAGATTAAACTCTAAGATACTGAAAGAATACACAGTTATTTAATTAAATGTTCTACATCCTTCTTGTTTTTCTTAAAGAGAAAATCAGAAGCAAGATTATAGCTAAGTACAATAAGGGGTAGAAGAAAGAGCAGCTGCAAATTTCGCCTTGAAATTACAACGCATGAGAACTGCCCTACTGGAATGGCACTCTTTACAGAACAGAAGCAGATGGGCTACTGCTATTCTCACAAGAAAGAACAAGATGGTACTCTCAGAGACTTTCTGCTGCTTTCAGAAAACTGTTTTCCCCAGGTTTTATCTAGCTGAATGAATTAGAGTATCTCACAGACTGAAATAAACACTTCTACGCATCCAGGAATCAGACTCTGAAACTGTCTTGAACAGAGCTTTCGAAAAAGGGCTCTTTATAAGAGCACATTATAAATGTATCACTTCAATGCTAGAATTACTTGATAAGTTGTAGTGTTTTCTTCAAGTAAAAAAAATACTGGGAAATTAATTAACAGGAAAGCTTACTAAAAATATGCATAAAACTGTCTGTGTCAGGAAGACAAGAGGACTGTTCTCCAAGTGAGAAATAACTGATGACAATGTGCCACCTTCAAGGTAAAAGTACTAGTGTAGGATTCTCTATTCCAGAGACACTTACCACTTATTAAGTTACTTTATTATTAAGAATATTTTAAAGGACATCAGAATGCAATGTATAAAAACGAGCACTTTTCATGCTTTAAGGAAGCCAAAGCTCATCCCATTCAGGACTCTACAAGCAACTTTTCACTGAATTCTGCTAGGCACAACCATTCATCCTCCAGGCAAAAGCCGTTTAAAATGTCTATTAAAATAGTACATACATAAAAGTACATACAAACAAAAATAAACCAAAACCAAACAATCAAACAAACCACCACACCCCCCCCCAAAACAAAAAACAACCAAATAAACAAATCAAACAAAAAAGCCCAGACAACAACAAAAAAGAACCCCACAACAACCAATGAACCCAAACAAACAAAACCAAAATCAATGAAGTGAACATCAGAAATCCTACAATGCATTAAAATTATACTTAAGATGTTGATATAAGCAGAGGACGAACATACAGTTAAGACCTTGCTATTTCGCTTCCATCTCCAAAATGGAATTGCTGTATGATATTCCACAAGCCAGCCAGCCATGCACTGGGTTACATCAACTACAAAAGTAAAAATCAGTATCTCTCAACTTCTTTAGATAATGAAATTATTAATATTTGGAACTACTTGGGCTTGGTAGTCAGATTCTGTTATTCAGATTTTTCTGTACAGAAGACACTGAAACATGCCCAAAATCCACCATAAAACCTCTAACAGAAATAAAGTATGCATCAAAGTATGTAGAAAATACAGTAAGCCATTACTTTTCCTGTCTTGCCACACAAGCAATTAGGGACGGTATTTAGATTATAATTACTCATGGAACTGTGCAGCTACCTGCAAGAAAGCAGCCAGAGGAAGGGCAGGAGATTAAGGAAACTGGAAGATTTTACTGATGTGTTTGGAATTTTGAATTAATTTAGCAGGTAAGCTTTGAATAAACCACTATGTTGCACTTCATTAATAATTAGTTCTATTCAACTTTTACAGCCCAGGGAAAGACCTATTAAAGAAAACTTTTAAGTTACTTTCTTCACAATCTTTTTTTTTGTGTGTGTGTGTCCAAATTTTTATTTTTTAAAATGTCATTAGAGTTCCAACATTTCTACATCAGCATATAGCTCTAAGTTTAGCCTACAGAGGCAGCAGTTCTTAACAGGTGAGACTGAAAATCGAAAAAAATTTTTATTCCTCCCTTTGAATGGGGAATTAATTCTTTTTTTGAATTTTAGACCAGTTTAGAACTATTTTCAGAAGTCTCAGATCAGCATTTTTGTGCAACCTTCCTCAAGCCAGCTAACTAGTAAGCCGTGTCACTTCCCAAATTCTTCTGTATTTTCAGATTCACTCTGCTTTTATGACCAGGATTATTATGGAGCCACAATGATTGCTCAGAACCTGCCACACTAAATTCTGGAATGGGACTAGAAGCTGCCTCTTCCTGCTGATGTGATCCACAAACTAAAACCATGAAGCTGAAATGGTAGATAGGTTCCCTGGATCTCGGTTCCAGTTCCCCAAGAGCTGCCTGTCATTTGACATTTCCAGAAATGACCAAGCAGAGATTTTTAACATTCTTCCCTGTAGTAGAAGCCAATATAAAGCAAGTTTTAGAAATAATTATAGAATTGTGGTTACTGACAACAGCATAGCATCCTAAAAGGCTACAGTAGCCACTATTACACCCTGCAGTGCCAACTCAATGACAAGGAACTTAAATCCACCACAAAAGCACAGCCAGAAAGGTCTAGCAGCAGGAAAGAGAAAGACTGGAACATTTTTTTTTCCTAAACAGACTCTTGCATCAAGCCATATTTCATGGCCGATACAATGATAAATCATCAACTGTCAAACGGAAACTTGGGCATTACCCAGGTGTCATCAACCAAGTACTCCGTGCTTCACATCTTGACAATTGCCAGCAGATAGGTACACAATACTTAAAGTGTAATTAGTTATTTAGGTAGAAATTAAATTGCTCTGTGCCACTATAAAGCACTAAAAAAGCCTGTTACATACTTCTGTACAGCACTGTTACTGTCCCTTAGCTGGAAAGATGAGTTAGTAGTACTACTACTAATGTGCCAACAGCATGGATGGCTAGTATGTTTCCTACCTCTTCCACTGAGATTTTACAGTTATTAGGCCTTATGTCTGTGGATGCTGGGAATCAGAATGGAAAGTTAAGAAAATATTTTAAATTCTGATATGATAAAGGCTCTGTCAGCTCCCAGAGAAGTCAAATATGGAACAATGACACATTTACTACATTCCTTGGCTTGTGGATTTGCAACTTGTACCCGCCAAACTTCTTCATGCAGAGAGGCAGTAACAGAATATTTGCTAGTGGCAGGCTAAAGTAAAACAATCACAGCAGTCAAGCTGATGAGTCCAACCAAAACAGTTACCAGCCTGGGTTTCAGATAGAGACAGAAAAGAAAGACAGAAGGCATGAGACCAGCAGTCAGTATGGGAGTGGCACAGAGAACCATAGAGTTAATCTTCAGACAATTGCCATGAGACGACAGCTGTAAAGAGAGAGATATCTATTGCAAAACAGACTAGACATAGCAAAGAGTAACGTCCACTAGTGCAACAGATGCAGCATACCGTAATGGATTTATGACTGCATTGCTGCAGTCATGAATAGAGTTCAGTACTTAGGCACATAGTACATTCCCCCAAAGCCATCATTGCTGGCAGAAGTTCACTCGCTGCTTGCCTGCATTGCAAATGTTTGAGAACATTCTCTACAAGAGAAGAGTATGAACAGCAGAACCCTGGCCATAACAAGTCTATGGCTGAGGGAAGGCACAGCACCTTCAGGGAGCTATGCTATTTTGGTCTTCCCCTATGCAGATGCTATGTTCGAGCTTTTCCCAGTCCAGTACTGGAGTTTCCTAACAGTTTTTCTTCAAGAATAGTTGTCTTTAAGGCCTTGCAGGCATGTTGCTGCAGGATTAGCTATTACATCTTATCACAATGCACCTTTAAAAATCTATGGTTTAAGCCACAATGTTTCATTTTGTATTTCTTTGTAGTTCAAAAGTTTATTATTCATTTAATCCAGAAAAATAAAGACATGAATTTAAAGAGATTTCTGTGTGAATTAACTTAAGAATGTGCACATCAAGCAAGTCAACAGGACCTAGGTTGGTGACAAGGTCTATCTTCAGAAAAGGAACAGTTCAAGGAGACACACAAAAAGTACTGACCACAAAATACAGCTTGTGGTAAATGCTCTTCTTAAGGAGCATCTGACATATAGATAGAAGTAAAAAACCCGCAAAGGTATGTCAGTTCCTTTCAAGTAAGCAAGCATGCTAACAGGCTCTATAGATATATTCACTAGAAGTTTCTGTGGCCTCAGAGATTTTCTTTAAATTAAGGGAAGAATCAGTGCTTCCCGAGAGATGTGCTTGGGTTTTGTTGCTGGAAATAAAGCAGGGCTCTGCCCATGTCACACCAGTTGCATCACATAACTCTCTCCAAAATCTGCTTAAGGTAGATTACGCTTTTCAGAGGACAGTGGTTCTAGTATCTAGTTAATACGTGGTGTCTCTTCCTTCATTCTAAGCAAGTGTCTTCAGGAGATTTTGAAGTATAACTCTTCTTTAGCAGTTAATTGTCATAGTAGGCAAAGTTAGCATAGAAGAGAAGGTGATGAGCTCCATCAAAATACATCCCTTCTGAATTTTCAAAAAGAAACATTCAGACTATCTTAAGCATTTCTTCACCATTAGCTTATGTCCTGCATATGAAAACAAATGCTAAATATGGTGCCTTACACCAAGTGGTATGGGGTGTAAGTATGCCATACAATATTCCTGTCCTTACTAAATGAATCTCTATTGTATCCGGGAAGCTAGTAAAAGTCTTATACGTTTTTTATTAATAGAACTGTGATCTCTGTGGAATGCAAGTTGAGAAAATGCCTCATGCCTATCTTCCCTACCTAACAACTGTTGCTGAGTGACATTATCAATTGCAACTTCTTAGAATAAAATAATGGGGGAAAATTTGCTCTAATTATTCACTACAGTTCAGAATTTAACCAAGCTTTCCGAACAGCAGATCTCTAAGAGTGAAACACAGTACTATTTTTCATTTGTGAGTTGCATTTAGTGGACTGGTTTCTTGAGTTCACCCAGGCACTGTTTGAAGTACATGAAAAAGAAGGCAACAGAAGACTTCACGCTATCTACAAGCCTTGTAATCCTGAAAGGAGGTGGGGAGTCCAGTCTTGAACTACCACAACCCCACGAACAGCTTAATTTAGAGTAACAAAGAATAACTAGTGTACTGAGCATTCCTACCATGCCAGGCCAAAACAGAGCAAACATGAGTAGCTCAGAACTTGTCATGTTCATTAAAAAACATTCTTTTATATATACTTAGAAGTAGTCAGGGCATATTATTCTCTCCAGTTCTGTAAAAAGCAGAGTATAATATGCTTTGTTAAGCTATACTCAAATAGCACAAATACAAATTACAAATGCAAATTTCACCTTCAAATAACTTTAAAGTATTACTTTAAAATAATACTTAAGCATCAAGTAGCATTCTATGAAAAACAATTGCAAAGAGGTGACAAAAACTAGGATATTGAACAAAAAGCATGTTCTCAGAACTACTTAGCTTGCAAATCAAATTCCAAGTATCTGTGTATGTACATGACTAGTTGTTTGTGACTTATACTATAGTAACTTATGCAAAATTATTCTGTTGCAGGAAATTTTCTTTATACCACCTTCTGCCTGCACCTAAAAACATTTTGACAGTATCAAGTTTAATTTTGATAAAACAGACTTTTTGCCTTATAAAAAGTATATGGACAAGAATTATACCTCCTTCTATAAAGCTGTCTGTATTATCAAAGTATGGACACTTCCATACAAACCAAACTCTTACCAATATTTTTAAGTAGAGTTTATATCTTACAGACCCACACCACCTGACAATTTACACACTTTTAAATTTACACTTCATTCCACAGCACTTCTACCTCATTCTAAAGCCACAGAACTATAAAACTCAGCTGAAGCTCCAACTCAGTGCTTGTTTTTACAGAGCACTTTCATGATGTGACCAGCTAGGTGGTAAAGCAGGAACACTCTAAAGGTTTCTTTTGATTGTCTGGTTTGTATCCAGCAAAAGCTGTACAAAAGGCTGAATTATTAACTCTTCACAGGTCTGAAAACAAAGTGAGAGAAGAAATCTTACTGTGTAGATCACTGTCACTGCAGATAGCCTGCTAAGGAGCTAATTATACCCAAAGGTAAGTTGCGATGAACTTCATTTATGCAGGTCAGTTTGTAGAGCACAGAATTTTTAAATGAAAAAGACATTTATGTGCTGTGACTTTTTCTATATATAGAGAAATTAATAGAATGTTGACTTTGAATTCTCTAACATAATAAATATGTGTTCACTTCAACACAGTAGAAAAAGAAAAGCTAGGCACCATAACATTTTTAGAACACAGCTATAGTCCCCAATTGCAAAGCACTTAACCCTGAACAACTAATCAGTTGTATATATGAGTGTGTTTGTATGTATATATACAAGTATATATATGAGTGTTTACAAAATCAGTGCCAAGGCTAAAAATAATCCTGTAAATTTGACCTATATAATAGAATGGCTCTTTTTTTTCATTTCTTTTTTGTAGTAATACCACTGACTTCACTGAAGAAATAATTTTGTTTTGGTGATTTATTGAGACATGGGTCTTGACTCCACTTTAAATGTAAGAGACCACTGAGTTCTGTCCTGCATTTGATGGTGTTCAGGTTTTTAATACTGTGGATGTCATGTTTATTTTCATAAAATCAGTAGATGACACTAAGGTGCAGGTGCTGCAACTGCTCAGAAGGAAACAATTCAACATATACTTGATTAAAAGGGAAAAACTGTCCAATATGAAAAGCATGGAGATAGTTGAAGACCAGTACAAAAAGGGTTATACTCAGAGAGGATAAAGCAGATGCATAGTACAGTGATTCTGTTTTAACATGGGGTTTACAGCAGGCTACAGACTGTATCCTTAGTACTTTACCAATGGGGGGGGGGAAGACAAAAAAAAAAAGCATCATTCCAGAAGGTATTACATAGGGCTTCATATATATGGCACATGACATAACTGTTCCACTTTTACACAACTAGTGCTTCCACTGGTTGCACTAATAAAAGTCTCAGCTGAAGCACTCAGTTCAACATAGGGAATTAGACATCCATAAAAATGTCTATGAACTGTATATGAGCTGGCGCAAATCCAAAGGAGAGCAACTACAGTAATTCCAGGTCTAGGAAACAAGATGTAGGGGGACAGACTAAGTTAAATCCTTCCTTCTTTATTCTAGAAAAGATAAAAACAGTAGTGTTAGGAAGATGCCTGATAATAGTCTTGAAATCGATTATTTTTCATTAAAAAAACCAAACTGATAACTACGATAAGCATATCTTATGCAGTTAGTTTGCAGAAAGAAATATTTAGGTAGGTCTTGGGGAAAGTGGGAAACATTCCAGTGATAAAAATAGCAAAAATTGCAATTGGTTGCATATGGACACTGAAGAAATCACTACTACTGAGCACTTAAAAAACTGGTTGGACAAGTATTTGCCAGACAGCCCATGTATATTTCATCCTAGAGCATCCAAATTACCTCCCAAGGTGCCTTTCAGCTGTACACAAGAAAAGTTTTGCTTTGACTTCACAAATTAATGTGACTAATAAATAGTAGAGATTTTATACACACTTTTCTGGTGTTACCTGATGCTGAACACTGATCTAGTTCTTATACTTCAATGCCACATAGACAGTATAATAATTTCCAATTAATTATTGGGATACTATCCCCCTCCAACTGCTCACATACATAAGAGACCCAAAGGATAAATTTAAGACAGAGAATTGGTGACTATCCATACTAGAAAGAAAATATTCCTGAAATACTGAAGAATAAAATACATCCCATTTCCTTACTAATATCTAGCAACGAGACCCCAGTAGACAGATAACGCAGGTAAAGCTATCTCCTTGTCTCCTTGTATTCAATGAAGAACAAAACAGTCATGAAATGTGTGATCCTGGGCCTCAGATCTTGTACTGATCTGTGTACCTTCAGTATGATGAAAGGAATTCCAACAAGTACTACTACTTAGTACCTAAAAGGTCCTCAGTTACACAGGCTTCATAGAGGAAAGGCTTACTTTAACTCAAAAGCTCAGTGGAAATAATGCCTGTGTCTAGTAGAACATTACTTCCAAGGCTCTTCTTCAAAATTATAGCACTTTACCCTTGCCAAGTCACTATAATAGCAAAAAAGTAATTTTGCAGTATTTCAAGCAAACTGAAATACCAGAACTAACAGAATTTTGAGACTTTGTAGTCAGGTTAAAGCTAAAAAAAATAAGCATTTCCTCTAAGAAGAATTTCTTCTTGAAACACTACAGCCTTCAATTAGGCAATGACAGGTTATTCTCTTTTCTGCTGAAGCTTCTCTATTGCTTAAAAAAAACACAGGACAGGATCATTAAATAGGAGGACTCTCACAGTTTAATTTTATCATTTATTGTTACAAGCTGTAACTTTACTTATTGTACATAATCTAGATACCATACTGAACAGAATTTTGTTACATAGTACTGTATGAACTCTACTGAGGTATCTCTGTGCTGCATTTCACAAACAAACTAAATCCCACAACATGGTTGTGCTAGTATCATGCTCCCTTACATAAACATAGAACAAAGATGTAGAAAAGAAGAGATAAGAGTCATTTTGAGGACCCTTATGTGCATCCCAAATAGCAAGGGTAGGTCCTGATAATCATGACAACTGGCTGAATTTGCAGATAATATAACATTAGCTGAACTTGTGCTTAGGCCTGTTCCAAATCCAAACCCAAACAGTGTGAGGTAGGCAGTGAAAAATTAAGACACAGTGGTGCCAAGTTGTAAAAAGTAGAGTTTAAGTACAAAATAATCACATTAACTATTTTCTTTCAATAAACCAAGCAGAAAATGAGAAAATCTACCATGAGTCTTTAAATCAATATAAACCTCTACTAGTTGAGCAAAACAGTAATCTGCAGGAGTGACTGATTTTCAACTTTTGTATAGGCCAGCTACCAGAATGCTGAATACACCTTTATTCAGATGTAATAGTTCAGATATTTGAAAAATGACCAAACTAAAGACTTCTGGATTCACCAACAGGTAACACTGTAGAGACTATTCTACTTTCCAATCTGATGCATGTTATTGCCTTCCTTCTAGTTTTTCCCAATTTTTTTTTCCTTCCTTACTCAGATTCCATGTCAGTCTCTTCAGAACAAGCTGACTAAGAGCTAGCCAGTAGGTTTTGACAAAAAATTAAAAAGTTTTGATTCCAAATGAGGGCTACTACATTCACTGCAATGTTTTCTGCCTGTGGGATAGATAGTCCTTCCCATTGTACTGTGGTTAAATACACATACAGTAACAAACCCCTACATATATATATATATATATAGTCTGTACACATACACACAAACATGTGATATTTCAAATGATGTGATCTACATATTCAGATGTAAATATCCTGGGTTTCAGAACAACTGGGCAAAGAATACACAATTTAAAGCCTGTAGCAGCTAATACCTGCTTCAGGATCTAAGCCTCTCTTTGGTTTACAGATTGAAATACGTACACACAAAATGTCTAACTTTTGTCTCAACGCTGAACTTAAAGGATATTTACATTTGTCTGTCTTGTTTCTACAGTCTCCCCTTTGCATTTAACTTGGGTTATTCTTACTCGCATTACCTAGGAACAAGTAGTAAAGGTGGCAAAAGGCAAGACAAGTCTGCCTATTCCTTCCCCTAACTTGATGCTGTCCCAGAACCCAAGGAACATCAATCAAGGACAAGAGAGGCATCAGAGATCCCAAGCTGAGCCCAAAAACACGGCTCAGTCATGCACTAGTATACCATAATTGAGAAGAGAGATTTTTCTGCATTTTGTGACCCAGAAAAAAAAAAAAATGAATGAAAATGGTACTGGTTCACCCCAGAAGAGCAGGTGGAACAGTTGTGCCCAGCTCTGCCAAAGTCCTGCTTCAGCAAAAAGAAAATTTTCACAGGAGCTTTCAACCACTAAAATTTGATGGTTTTCTTCTACACAGATGTTCAGTAACTCACCCTGAAAAACAGTAAGCTTCTTGATACATGCTGTGACACTAATTCAAAGTATATAAGGACTGTATCTTCTCAGATAAATTATTATACAAAAAAATTAATTCAATTAAGAAGTAATTCTCAGAAATATCTAGACTAGTTTCTCTAAAGTGCTGTAAAATAAACACATGTAGTGTGGAAAATTTCAACCACATATGTATAAGCTGGGGAAGCTTAGAAGCAATCTGGAAAATTGTCTTAGATTTAGAAGAACTGGCAATCTTAAATACAGTTATCTTAAGCATCAGACTCTTTCTTAACAGGACATTGGCTGCAATATTTCAGTTCTGAGCTTCATAATCTGAAAAGAACCTAAAAACTCAGCAACCAACAAAACAAACAAACAAAAAAACCAAACCAACAAAGAAAACCAAACAAAAGCCCACACCATAGGAAAAAAACACACATATCATTTGGCAAGCTGACTATAAATGATGCTAGCAGATAAATAATTACCTGAAAAAAACCAGTAACAACAAAACCCCCAAACAATAGTGATAAAATAGTAAGTACAAATATACCTTGTCCTTGAGGAACTCCATAAAATTCAGCAGCTATCCTTGCTGCTTCCTTACGGTTTCCTTTCACAATGTAGAAATGACTAAGTATAGCAAGGCTGATCTTCACAAAAAGTTTAAAACAAAAAAGGCAAAGTATAGTAAAGTAGACATTGGATAGCTGCTGGGCAAAAGGGCGACTCTCTTCTATGACAGTCATTGCTGCAGCAAAATCTCTCTCAGTGTTTGGGTAGGGCTCTCAAATGTGTTGATAAGATCATATGGCTCCAGCCACGCACTCATGGGAACAACTGGTCCTGAGGAAAGAAAATATCAGCTGGTCATGATGCTTGCTGCTCAAAATATGACGATTATTTATACTGTACATAGTATTGAGTTCACTACCACTCCTGCTACCCTGGTGATATTCAAGTGGGACAGCATATAACAGACACAGATTCCCTGACTGTGGATTGCACTTGGTCCACTTGAAAGGTCTGTTTCATTCCAAATTTTGCATTTCTAATTAATTTATTTAACCTATTGATACATGTTTAAAAATACACTGTCAAAAGTATTAAGAACTAAACCATATACTAAACCAGGTAAGTCAGATAATCAGTTTTTCATAAAATGAGTTCTGGTCTTTTGTGTTACTTCATTTTATGTTAAACCACTATTTCCCTCTTACAAAACTAGAACCACATCAGTAAATACTTGAAATACATATTAACAAAGAAACAGAGCCTTAATATATATCAGCTTTGACAGTCTCACACTATTTTATTCAGGCTGAGTATGTACTATATCTAGCACACAGGGCTTATATTAAAAAGACTATAAAAATCAAACTTCTACATACTTTTATAAATAATATCTCAGAACATCTAGAAGTAATTTAAATGTAATTAAAACAAAATAAATGCAACAGTAAATATAAAACATCAAGGCTTTATAATGGTTATGATATGCACTTCATTGCTGTATCATCGTATTTTAAACCTATGACATGACAGGCTTTGTTTCTTGGCTGGTTTTAAACAGGGAAGTCTAAATTCCTTAGATTTTTAAAGAATTAATTTGCTGCTGAACCATAAAGTTGTTATTCACAGTCATGCAGAAATTGTACCATTACTGTAATTGCTCAGTAAATAATAGTGCCTAAAAAGGTACAAACTGAGTTGCCGCAGGACAGAACTAGATTCCTAAGTAAGCTATAACCCTAAAATAAATTATGCTGGCAGCATAGAAAGGGTGCTGTTCTAAACTTTTCCTTTGAAGAAATCACTGGTTTTAAGTACAGTTTTAAATGGTCTACCCATAGTAATCTTGAATTGAAACATTCTTTCTCTTCTACCCTGGATTCTCTTGTTTGATGTTCAGAAAAAAACATTTTAGAATGTTGGCAAGTGCCCATTGGGAACAGAAGGTATGTTACTGAGGGTAGGTTCCCTGACTTCAATGAACAGGATAGCAGACATTAAGGATATGACACAAAAAACATATTTCTGAAGGGAAAGTGGCAAAATAAAGGACATCTTATCATCTGGCTCCAGGAGTAATTTATTAACTTAAGAAAATACAATGTGTTCTGACAACTGCATTCAAATAAACCTGTATAAATGAAAAAAAAAAAAAAAAAAAAAACACCGATAAAATGAAATGTGCTTGGAAATAAATACCAAGATCAAGATTTTTGACAGGAATTGAACTGTTTTTATCTGAAGAGAAACAGACATTCAGTCTTTTTCTTTCAAAGAAAAGCAAAATTAGTCCACATAAAAATCAAAAGAGTAGCTAGAAAAGACAATTAAAATGCAGTTTAAACTGTAAACTGTATTAATCTATGAAAAAAAAAATACACATTTTCTGCTAAACTTCATTTATAGACATTTTCTCATCCAGCCAGAATAGGAACTGCTCTCCTCATACCATCGTTAGAAATGGGAGTACTTAAAATACCAAATGAAAATCCCTTTTTATATTTGGCACATTGTTATCTGACACTGAATTGAGGTGTCATGTTTTCCATAAGGATAAATAGGCATTATGTTCTCAGTCATCACTGCCAATTTCCGTTTCAATCATTAATAAAAACTGTATTATATTTCCTTAGTAACACATCTAGTATTGGAATTTCATCTTCCACATCTTAGTACCTGCTTTGCAAGTTTGCCACACAGAATACACAAGAATCATAACTATTTCACAGAAAATATTTTTCTTCTTTAGAACATTTTACCTGACTTTTTTATTTATGAGTCCACACTATGCCATCCAGTAACTGTACTTTCTCATCTGGACTTCTACCACATTTCATTAATTAACAAAACGGTATTTGTAAAAAATCCAGATGGCAATTGCTACAACAGGCAGCTGGAGTTAGCAGTGCTCAATTAATCTTCTTCTTACAATACTGAAATTTCTCAGTTGTTACATTGTCTTTTTCAGATTGGCTTTTTTTGTTAAAGGGTCAAGAAAAATAACAGAAGTCTTTTCAAAATTAAGGCTGTGGATGCATGTAATGTTTTGTAAGTGATCTTTCTAATTTCTCATTGATCTGTAGAAGTTTTGCTTTTAGAAACAACAAGAAAACTGAGCAGTAGGGTTATTCCTGTATCAAAGCTTGTCTTCTCTCATAATTTTCCCTTCTTAACTATAAACTACATACAAATGAAAGAAATTACGAGTTTTGAGAATTTAATTTCACATATGCTCATAAGAAGTTGGCAAAATTACTCTCCTAATAATATTTTTACTTCTTTAAAGCTCCCTAAGTCAAGCGTCCCAGCTTAGCTGGAAACTCCCAACTGCACAGAACAACCTACTTTATCTTAATCTAGGGCTCTGCTGTACTAAAGCCCTGCCTGTAATTGTCATTACAGGATGTTGGCATAGCCATGCTACCAGGCATCCAGTCATGGAAACAGAACTGTTCAGATGTTAACACTTACATGGCATTTTGAAAGAATCGACAATGTGAATACTGAGACTTAAACACAAAATTGCTGAAGCAGGCCCATGCAGACTAGATCCAGGATCAGAAAGCTACATGTTGTGAGAGAAATCAGAAAGTAGAAGTGTATGTAAATTATAACAATTTGAGAGTCAATGTGACACCACTAGAGAGTGCAAAAAACTGACATGCTACACGTTGCAAATTTACAGTTGCATGGCAACATGAAGCAATTGGAATATGGTCTAGCAGCACTGCAGAATACTGACACCTTCCAAATAGAAATGTATTAACAATACAAACATTAAAAAAGTATCAGATCACTTGAAAAAAGCAATGACTTCATCTGGACATTTATATTTTCTGTATAGCTTTGACTTAAGGGATGAAATTCTCCATCTTGTTTTCTCACTTGTAAAATGGGTTTAAGAAGATCACTCAAGAGGAGTATTCTGAAAATTTCATGTCTATTAAGAGAACACAATACTGCAACTAATTAGGTATCCATTAATTTTAATATAACATTTGGATAACAAACCTAAATTAAATATCATTCACTCAACAGCTATGAAATGAATAGCATATAAAATTGTTATAGCGTTTAAGGCTTTATCATAGCACATAGCAGAACGGCAAAAAGCCACACTGCAGATAAACATTAGTTTTTGTTGGTCTTTTTTTAAGAACACAGTAGTACTTTGAACACAGTGAACACTAAGAGCATAGTAAAACAGCTTAATATACTGGCATATTCCCTGCAAATAAAACAATACACTCATTTCTCTGGTATGCATTCCTCATTTCTGCCAATTAGCTATTTTAATTTTAAAACCATTTTTAAAAACTACAAGTGCTGGAAATTTATGCTCTTGAATTCTGTTTTTATGTAGTTTGGTCAGTTACCACTTCTAAAGGACATAACCGATACACTAAAGATAGAAATACTGTCATTTATAATGACTGTAAAAGTTGTTCATTTCAAACTCAAGTGCTCAAAGTAGCCTGCCCTTTAATGTTTTACTGTGTAGTGGCCAAGTGCAGAAAGTATTCAGTGGTGGCACCTGTTTATGCTAATTCAAAACCATTTACCCATAACCTGAATAACTTTTTAAAAAACATATACATTCTATCTTCTATAATTACATAACCACATTAATAAATTATGTTATTCTGGTAGATTTCCCTCAACACTCTAGAAGACCAGAGTGCTTCATTTTCAGTAAGGCAAGAGACACAAGAAAAATACCACAAGAGATATACAGTCTTTGAAAACAATTTTTATTACTAGACCTTAAAACTCTTAGAACTATTATTTCTTTATAGCCTATACTGTGTGTTTAGTTCTGAAAAATATACTTCTGATTAAATCTTTCAAAGTAATATCCTTAAATTAGACTAATACAGGCTGTAGAAGAGTAATTCTACTCACAGCATAAATTGTTACAGTTAGCCTTAATAGCTTTCATCAGTATTTTGAAGATGCATCTACGTGTCTGAAAGTAGAATTTTTTTTCAAGACAATATATGTAATGCAATATAAGGAAGGATGACATTTCATCCAAATTTCATCATATGATAGTCATTCTGGTTTTGAAATTTCTGCCTAACAACAAATATCACAGAAGATAATTTAATGAAATGGGATGCCAGGCAGAGGAATGGGCACACCTAGGTGCTCTGAAAAATACATTATTTTATAAAACCTATGAGGAGAAACTTCTGAAATAATGACTTCAATACAGAGAGAGTTTAAAATAAAATCACTAAGAAGCCACTAGTTCTATCATCTCATTTTTGATGTAAACACACAGTGCTTTGTGAAGGACTCCAAAACACTGAGAAGCCTGAGCTACTAAAAAGGCCATGTCTTAGTCAGCATGAATACCTGCAGACTTGTATTTTAATAGATGTATGGAATGCTAATCCTCAATACTTCAACTTTTATCTGATTCATCTAAAGTTAGTCAATGCTATTGATGTTCCTCGTGTATGTTCTTTAAGCAACTTTTCCCATAATTTTCTAGTCGAGGCATTTAAACTGAATAAATTTCAATGCAGAGTAACTATGTTAAATACATTCAACTAAAAGGCCCTGCTACTAGCAACATTATCATAAGAGTATGCTCGATCTGCTTAGTCAGTCCATCTAATCACTGTTCTGTACAGAAGGAACGCAGGTATAACTGACCTGCTGCTAAGAAACACAGCAAGTTTGTCCTGCACTATTGCAGTTCTCTTTGGATATCTAGCACAACCCAATTATTAAGAGTACTATAGAGGGAGATTCCAAAATAAGTCATGGAGACATACTTAGAGACATGGCTAAAACCAGAAACATGTCAGACAGCAGGCACACACAGCCTGCTGACAGACAAACTCTAGCAAATCTGCCCCCTATTAGTTTTAAAAGTTACCACCTCCAGCTGCCCATTCCATTCCTCAGCTAAAGGCTCCTGACCCTCCTTCTCCCTTCCTGGAAATCAACAGGAAGGAATGTGTACTGATACTCAGCCACTTCAGCTCACAATCTGGCAATGTAAACTTTTGATGAGTTTAACCTGCTGGACAGAAAAAAACCACTCATGCTCCCTACTACTCATTCTGCTACAGATATAGTAACCTCTTGTTAAAAAATAATAGCTAACTATTATGAAAGAGGTCAAGCTGCCTCTTAATAACGATATTTATCTGTAATTTTTGATGGTTCAGTCTATTGACTGTATCTGTGAAATTTTGTAGGCTCCTCTTTTCGCATCTGTTTGTATAGTTCCTTTCTTGGGTCCAAACAAATGTATTATGTATTCATCACAAACCACGTTTATAGGACTTAACAGATTCCTTCTCCATCAACTAACTCACCCTCTTCCTTAGGTATGTGGTATTACAGCTACTATGCTTTTGATATTTGAGCTAGCTTGACAGAACCGACTTTGCTATTTCTCATTCCTCTAATAGATGGTGCAGTCACCTTTTTAATCTAAATTCTTGTACATGAATTTGGTATTTTTGTAGTTTTTACAATTAACCTTTTCCTTAATGAACTTTAAGTGTCAATTACTCTGAAGTGAAAACTGCTCACAGTGATATCTGAGTTCTGTAACCAATTTGAATTCCTTTCAAAATTGATTTTATTCTACATTACAGTCTGCCTTTTAATTTTTAATTTTTTTTTTTAATTACAAGACATTTATAAAAAGTCAAATCTTATCTATTGCCTTTTACTTTATACTTCCTTTCTTCAGATGTTTGGCAGGTCTTCAGTTTACTTGTCTTCTTATTCTCCCTACTTTGTAGATCCACATCAAAACAATGGAGGTGAGAAGAGGGTTCAGAATGCAGTTCAGAAAGATTACTTCTCTTAAACACAGCCTTTCCACACAAGTTGTAAAAATGGCCCACCCAGAAGAGCTGCTAAAAATGGAAGGTGGCTGTTGCAATAGAGAAAAAATTTTCCCCAATTGCTCATGACCATATTTATTTTATTCTCCATCTGCAAACCCAGAGCTGTCTAAAAGGTTATGTGTTGCTACTGTCTCTTTAAGAGTGAACAGTTCAGTAATTACAGAGAAATTCAATGAAGGATTTAGACACATGGTAAAGTTTAAGAAGTATATAAATAGCCTTAAACCCCCTAAAAGTTATCAGTACAGTCTTCATATAACTAGGCATCATAGATGCCACAGGCACCTAAATTTTCACCTATAAAATTAGTTAGAAACTTAATGCCCAAGAAGGCCAAAGGTTCTGCCTCCTGGGCTGAATTTAACACCTCCCCTTTGCTGGAATTCACAAGCCAAAGCTCCTATCTGTGTATAGCACATTAGAATCAATATGATTTCAGTGGAAAAACAAAGAACTCATAGCAATCTCTGTTGATGGTCAGTATTAACACTTGACATATTGTTTATAGACGAATAAAGGAATCACCCAATAACTGGAACAACAGAGTACACCTCAACTGAAGCAAGCAAGCTACTCCCTCTCAGAAGACTAACCATCAGCTGCTGACTGGTGTCAATTCTGTTGAAGTGCTGACGGTACGAAAAGGAACACAATGAATAGATCAAAGAGCGCCTAAGACCAGAACTTCAAAGTCAGATAGTTCAGAGGAAGAACAGAAGGGTGAATTCTACCTTTCAGACATGCTCTTAATCCCATCTCTCACTGAGATGGGCAACTGAGCCTTGTTTGTGTAGGCATAAAAAAAATTTTTTTACTAAGGAGGGTGTGACAAGCAGGTCGATGGAAGTTCTCACACCCTTCTATTCTGCCCTAGTAAGGCTATGTCTGGAGTATTACTTCCAGTTCTGGGTTCCCCAGTTCAAGAGAGACAGGGAAGAACTGTAGAGAGTCCATGTCATATGTTGAGTCCTTTGCTGATATTCAGTATCACGCTCCTGTCATGCCAGCCTCAAAATGAAACTTCTGATTGGAGCAAAGTACTATGGGGTTTGAAGTTCAGATTACAACATGAGGCTTCCAGTTCGGGTTGGGCTTTCAGTTTCCAGGTTTGGGGTGTTGGTCTTTTCTGCTGTGCAGGCTGTGGGTTTTCTGCAAGCAGGCTAAGGCAATTTTTGCACCTTAACATCTCATGAAATTCTTTTTATCTCAACTCTGCGGTTCTTCTGTTTTTGTTTCCCTCCTGTCTGTATGGGGACAGAGGTGGGGACTTGTGAGAGCAGGCTATTAACACAGGATAGTCCATATTTAGTGCTGAATGTAGGGCTTGAAAAGCAGCTCTCTGAACTAAGTCTATTTTGGCAGGAGACAAAAGGGTTGAGATAACAAGAAGCAAGATAGAGAAAGGATTCAATTAAGTCTGAAGGCTTGTTAAGAGAGTTTTATGTAAGTTAGTTTGTTTCCCTATGGTGTGTTTACTATGTTGATGCATTTGTTTTCTGGGGGCAGCTGGGGTTCCTGTGCTGGGGTCCGCTGTGTGCTCTTTGGTGCTGTTTGTCACCTCAGGGAAATGGCTTAGAGCTGTGCTGTTGCTGTGCTGGTTACTAGCACGTTATTACATGGTTATTCCATGGGCCACTTAGTTTAGGAGTAATCACACATAATTGATGGGCCAGGTTTTGTCCAAAGTAAGAGAGAATACCACCTGGAGCAAGGTAATCGTGAGCGGCAGGGTGTGTGGGAGAGCATGGGCAAGTGGAACAGTGGTTCCCAGATGCAGGGAATCACAATGTTACCATAGATGACTTTACAGCTTACGTTTAACATTAGGGCTAAAAAGAAATGTGCCACAGATACTCAAGCTAAGCGAATACAAAGAGTATTAGCATGATCTTTTTGCTCTTCTCTTCCCTACCTTTATCTGTAAAGATTTTTCTTCCCTGAATTACAGACCTGGTTCTCAGTTACAGAAGAAAAAAAACACAACCATCATTACAGACCATATGCACTTCAGAATGGCCTGACAATCCATACTTTCTTGTCCCTATTTTTTCAGTTACCACAAAGCCTTCAAGTCAGGCTCCTGTTCCTGCTCCCCATACTTAGAGAACTGGGAACTTAAATAAAACTGAACCACTGCTGACACCTGTTGCCCATTCTGATAAATGTGTGCTAACCAGCCTGGGAGTATTTGATACACTGTAATATGAAAAGAAAAACCCACTGTACAGGCTCTCTCTCACCCTTCTCAGACTCAGTGTTGCAGATCCAGGGAGCAGGAACAAGAACCAGAACCAAGTAGGGGCCTAGGAAGAGGAGTTAGTGAGCCACTTCACTACATAAGCTAAGGTTTCCGAGCACAGACTTGAAATGAAATTTCAACCTATTTGGAGAAGACGAATGACTATCTCATTCTGGAGTATGGGATCACAGAGCCATCCAGTAAGGATGTATCTGACAATATGTCCAGCTATGAAATGCTTCTAGAAAAGGTTTTTTACATACTGAATACATATGCAACAAAGTGAAAATGAATAGGAACATCTTATAGGGATCAAGGTACCATAACAGCGAAAGCAAGATACAGACACAAAGAGAATTAACAATCCTTCTCTTCAAATAGTATTTACATTTCATTATATGCAAAAATCTATCAGAATGCCAACATTCTTTCTTGTAAAAATAAATGCCTTAAGAAACATAGCACCAGCCAAACAATGAATTCATGCAAAAATGCTCCAACACAGATCAACCCTCTTTTTCCCCAAAACTTATGAAGGCACTAGGACAAGATGATATGCAGCCAGTATTAACGGTGAGAGCACCAAACAGCAGCCCCAAGAAACCCTTCATCAGGCACCACTCGCAGGGGATACATTAGTGTCTCCACCACGCGCCGCTCAGAGGGGCCACAGGTGTGAGTGAGCACTGGGGACCTTCTCGCGGCCACGCAGGAAACCGACAAGCCGCGGTACACACAAGGGAAATAAACCATCCACAGCTAAACAGGACACAAGCAAGCGAGTACATTTTCTCTACAGGCGTTTTTCCTTCTATAAACCAGAGGGACACAGACACACTGTACAGGCTCTTTCTTAAGTGCAAACCACATTCGACACGCGGCAGCCAAACAGTACAAGGTACTTCTCTCCAAACTCTCAGGTTTCTGAGATACCCGAGCGGGTGCGGGTCTCAGAAAGCATCGCGACTCAAAGCTAACGGCTAGCCGGTAAGCGCAGGCACGCGGTAGAATAAGTAGCAGCCGCGCGCTAAGACCACAGCGTCAAACCGCAGCCACCGACTGGCGGAAGCAAAAGGAGCCCAGGCCCGCCCCGCCCCCAGCTGGGCTGGCTCTCTGCGAAGCCCCGCCCCTCCCCTCTGCCGCGCGCGCGCGCCCCCCTTCCGCCGCTTCCTGCCGTGCCTCAGCGCCGCCGGGCCCCCTAGAACCGCCCTCCCCCACCGAGCAGCGGCTGAAGCCTGGGAGTCTGTGTGGCGCGGCAGCCGGTCGAGCGGGGCGATGAACACCGTGCTGTCCCGGGCCAACTCGCTTTTCGCCTTTTCTTTGAGCGTCATGGCGGCGCTCACCTTCGGTTGTTTCATCACCACCGCCTTCAAAGAGCGGAGCGTGCCCGTCAGCATTGCCGTATCCCGGGTTACGCTGTGAGTGCAGCCAGGAGACCGAAGGGAGTGGCGGAGGAGGGCCGGGCCGGGCCGGGCGGTGGCTGCCCGCTGGGGAGGGGAAGGGTTTGAGGGTTTGTCTGGGAGCTGCAGCTCTTTCCCGGCTGCCTGCCGAAGAGCCGCTGCAGAGCGGGTAATGGCCGGGACGCCTAAGGGGACGCTAACGCCCGGCTGTGGAGCGGCGCAGACGCGACCGGAGGCCCACCGCCGTGGCAGTTGCTTGGCACCGCTACGCCGCCGGCTTGCATCGGCCGAGGCCGCCGAGGTCCCCGTTTCCTGCCCGCTCCCTCGCCCGCCGCCTGGGCCAATGAGGGAGCCCCACGACGGCGCTCTGCAGCCACACGCCCCGGCCGGGCGGGAGCTGGGGCGGCGCCTCCCGCCTTGGGCGTTTCGCTTCTAGTCAGCGCGGTAAGGGGGTGACCCGCTGCTGAAGGTGGCGATGAGGGCGGTGGTGTTAAGGCGGGCTGTTGTGCGAGCACCGGTGGCGTTCAGTGTAACGGCATGGCGAGTTGCAAGAAAACAAGTATGAACTGCTTTTGACAGTTTAGGGGATGAAATGATCTAAATGACCATACGTTTTATTGCGCTAGTGTCTTTTTGTTTGTTGTTGTTGTTTCAGTTAGGAGTTCCTTTAATTTTTTTCTGCTGGTAATGTATTTTCCAGTCTTGTTTGCAAGCCTTGTGATAGTGAGCTGACCGGGATGTATTACCTTCCAGTGAAACGCACCAGGTGCAGAATAAGTAATACCACATCAAAAACATGTTGCTCGTAATACACAAGATGCAGACTTGTGCTGAGGGAGCCTGTTTTCCAGTTCTTCCCCCCAGCCACCCTCCAAAAAGAAAAATGTCACAGAAAAATTCCATCAAGTAAATTAGGTATAACGTGGAGGGCTGTACTTTTCTGAGCATTTGAGCAGCTACTAGTGCCACCAGAAAGGGGAGATTTTTGCTGCTGCTTACATTCACGTGGTCCTTCACCAGAGCTGCATGGCCGCCTGTGGCTGACAGGATACTAAGCTGTTTTAAATCAACTATTGAATTTGTTTAGTTTCATTTTGGCTGTGAGCTGGTGAGCTAAAGCAGCTCATGGAGCTTTGGAGCCACCCTGAGGTAAGTGGATGGCTAGCAGAAGGGTTTGAAATGGGAGATTGATGCAAATAAAGAGCGGGAACTGCAATTGCATTTTGGGAAAATAAACCCTGCATTTTTGCTAGATTGAGGATTGCAAACAGCGTAAAATCAGCATAAGGGCATCTTTTTTGAGTGTTCCAATGAGGTTGACGTGTGAGGATAATCCTGATGCTTATTTTGGGTCATGCTGGTCCCTTCTGTGATGAACAGATTGATATTAATGCAAGGCCTTATATGTTAGTTGCTTTTCTTGCTTCTGAGTAGTTCTGCACACCCCAGGCTTAAGGCCTGTTACTCCACCACATTGACAGTGATTCACTGTCTCCAAAAGTACCTTTTTCCCCCCCACACACTGTTATTTTTCACTTACTAATGTAGTTTAGTGTGGCAATGTCAGATGTTTGTCCAGATACAGATTTGTAATAAATTCCTCCAAAACTGTACAGGTTTCCATAATGTAGGAGAAAAGAAGCATTTCTTTGTACTGCTAATTAAATACATTCCAGTGAGAAATTTTGTAACTACGAGCATAAACTGTTTTATCAGAATGTCTGGAGTGTTGTCTATGAGACTGAGCACTAGAGGCTTTTTTTAGTGGAAAGCTGATCAGCAATACTGAAAATGGTTGCCAGCAGAGATCTGTGCTACAGATGTTCTAATCAGTTTTATATATTTGAGGATGGCTAACATATTTTACTAAAATGAACTATAATGCAGTTTAGGTACAGACAAATGCAGATTTTTGCTAACAGGAACAAAATGTACAGTCTGTATGTGTAACTTAGACTACTGTGGTGGCAAGGCCTGTCATTTAAAACTGAGACTCTGTAATTTCCATAAAGCAGTTTTATTTTGTAATACTGATTATACTTTAGCCAAAAGTACTGCAAAGAAAGTTCAGATGAGATGTAATAAGACTAATAATTTATGTAATGCATGAAAAAGGAGTAATAAGAAAGGGTAATCCTGTGTTTTGTTTTGTCTTAGAAAAAACGTTGAAGATTTCACTGGACCCAGAGAAAGAAGTGATCTGGGATTCATCACATTTGACATTACTGCAGATATCCTTAATGAAAAAAGTTATTTGAAAGCATTTGGAAATAAGAATGTTTTGACATTCTTTTTTTATCTTATAGTCTTCAGATACTCAGAATCTGATGGAAAAGTAGCTATTTGTGTTGAAATATAAAGGTAGAGTTGTAAAAAGTAGCATTTCACATAGCTAGGGTAGTAAAACAGAGCTTGAAATAGTTACTCTTTCTCTAGTAGATGACACAAGGCAAGTTATTACCTCTCTCTTTTTCATGCTTTTTTTAAAAAAAAATCAAGTTTTAATAAAATGCACTGTATCTAGTGATGAGTACAGTTCAAGTCTAGATGATACTGCCATTAATTTGTGTTTTGAGACAAGAATTAATTACAGGGTTTTTATAACATACTGTTTTGACCGTTGTACTGAATCTAGAAACTCGGGTACACCTTTCAGACTTGTTTTGTTGTGAGGTTTTCAAAGTTCTGGCCACATAGTTATATACAAATACTTGACTTTAAAAATAAAAACACATTATAACCCTTTATTTGTTTAAACCTATCAAATATTTAACATTGAATAGTATGAACTTCCTTGGGAAGCATATGAAGTATTACAAAATTTATCACATTACTTTTTAGCCTGTTTTTCAGTTACCTTTTGGCAACTTTTCTTTTGTATTTTTCTACTTCCTTGTTAGTCTGTTTTTTACTGGGGAAAGAGAGTTGTGGGTGTGTGTATTTTGTTTGGTTTTGGGTAGGCTTTTTGACAGTAGAAAGCAATGGGATTTAGGATTTTGCTTAATAAGTAACTTACTTGGTACCAACTTCTGCAGAAGAAACACTTAAGAGGCAAAAAGCATTACCTCAGGTGATTACAGTAAGCCTTGCTTAGCAGCCAGACTGAGATTTCTGGGATTTTTCCCTATTTGCTCTTTTTTGTCAGTGTTTAGAGAATAGTGCATTGTGTAAGCAAACCAAACAAAATACAGATCTTGAATTCATGTGATCTCTGGATAAAGAGATTAACTTGATTTTTGCAGATGTGTATTGCACGGGAATAAGAGGGACTTTTTTGTCACCTGGAAACAGGAGAGCAGTAGTTTGTTTTTTTTTTTTTTAAACAGAAGCTCTGACTTTACCTTTCATGCCTAGCATAAATAAACCTTGCAGTATGTAGAATTGTAAAATACAACTTTCTTGTAGGGGTTTTTTTGGGACTAAATTTGTGAAGAGTTACTGATATACAGGCTGTCTTAATTAACAGAAACAAGTTATTAGTCCTAGGAAGAATTAAATAAAGCAACATTTAGAAAAAGAAACTTGGGAAAGAAAGGAGGAGGAGACAGTTTTCACAAACTTTTTAGTTTACTTAATTTGTGGCTAAAAAGGAGATACTCAGAATCTAGTCTGTTGTTTTGAGTTAGATAAAGAAAAATGGTCCAGTAAAATAGCTCCAGCTGTTCTTGCAGCAGCAGTTAGTTATTTAATTCTTGCCATACTTGCCTTTTGAATTAATGGCTTAAAAACGTGATTTAGTCTTGAGATGAGTGGAACATGACAAAGCAGACTTTGAGGCTGGTTGGGCAATCAGTTTAATTTATTCTTTGAGATAGAGACAAATAGCATAAAAAAAGAGGACTAGGAATTAAAAGGTTGCAGCTAATCTTTATTGTGAGTTGGGAGGTCTTTTACTTATCGGTCACACATGGTGCATTTTATTGCTAAATAAGCAGACAAGTAATAAGCATATCAGCTTTATTACAGTAACAGTCTCAAATGGCAGTCATCAATTCTTTACTGTTGATCAAAAATCTGAGAAGAGTTTTGTTTCAGTCTTAACAAGTTGACTTTCTTTGTAGTAAGTATGTAATTAAATTTGCTAATCCCTGATGTCCCTTCCAATATAAAATACTGCCCAATTAACTTCTCTACTGTGAGTATTACAGGCTTTTTGAACTCTGTATGCTATGCCAGTTTTGTAGTTGGCATAGTCTGCTTAGATCTAGGCAAAATAAAGTAAGGTTATGTAAGTACAATATGGTATTTTTCTTAACTCACCTACATCTGCAGAGTATATTTGACTGGAATGTTAAACAATTGTTTCTATATTTGTCTGCAGAATATTCAACAAAAAACAATGTAAGTATCAAAAAGAAAGTTGAAGAAATTACCCATTTTGTACTGCAGTTATTTTTAACATTCTGAAGTTCTGCTGAAAAGAGTTAAGGTACCTGCATTTCTTAGTTTGGACTATTTTTACTGGCTTTCGTGATTGTTATTTTCCTGACAGTTTTAACTGCAGGGTATGAAGTTCACCCTCATGAAGCCTAACTTCGTATGTTCCCAACAGAATGGGAGAAAAGTACCACATGCCTTGTTGTTCACTTGCAGTAGTGGACTGTAAATGAGGTTTTCCCGCTTGCTTGTTCTGTTTTACTTTTCCCTAATGTTCTGTGGTCTTAGAAACAAGATAGAATGGCCTTTGGTCTTACCAGGTGTGAGGTATCTTTTCATAGATCACAGGTGAATGGACTGTATGAGCAATTCAAAAGATGCATTCCAAATTCTTAAATGTTTCAAACTTTATACTGTTCTTTGAAGTAGTTAGGTGCTAAGCAGGCTTATTTAGTACCTTATAGAGCACTTTAGGAAAAAAAATTCTGAGACCAGTGGTTTATGTAGAGAAAAAAAAAATCTAAAGGGTGAAACACAACAAAATTTTAGTACAAACACAATATCCAGCAGCATGTATAAAATAAGTAGGATCCCTGGTGGGGGAGGAAGTAGGGTGATAGTTTTATGTAGCAAGTTAAGAAAAAAACCCAAGCATTCACTATATCCTTGCAGTGTGATCAGTTGTTTGCAGTTCAAGTAGAGTTTTTTTCCATTATAACTCGAAAAATTTTACATTCCTAGACAGTGTCATTACAGCTCAGTTTATGTCCTGCATTTGAAATGAAGTCTAAGTACTGTTTTATAAGAGACTTACATTTGCAGTTTGAAAGGAAAACTCGTCGTATTTTGTAAGTCATTGAAAGCTTATGACTTTTCTAAATGGCTTTCTTGTGTTTTATTGAGCTGTTCTTTGTTTCCATTTATTCTGTGCCAGACTTCAGTGTATAGTAGTAGTCTTCCATCCATGTAAAGCATTATTTTGTTAAATCAGTTACAAATTGTAAGCAAGTACTTCAGGGTTTTTAGATGAACAGTGCTATGAAATTGTGGTGACTGAATATGATCTTGTGAGCTAGCTTGCTGACTTAAGTACAATTATATTTTTAGGCTTTAAACCAAGTGGTACTTTGGGACAAGATCATGTTGAGAGGAGATAACCCAAGACTATTCTTAAAAGACATGAAGTCAAAGTACTTTTTCTTTGATGACGGAAATGGTCTCAAGTAAGTAAATCTTTTTGTTGTGGTATTCGTGATGTCTTGATTTACTTGCATACTTTGCATTTGATATGTGTTTTTATTGCCATGGTCTTACATTCTGTGTGCCACTTACCATCAGTCTGCTGCATCTTTGCAGTTTGATTGTTAGAAGATTACTTTAGGATACAAAATACCCTGTTCTGCAGAGGAAATATTCTGCTAATACGAGCAATAGACTTCTGGGTTTCTGCTTCTGATATGCTCATCTATGTAGATTTTTTTTCTGTGATGGGTTCAACTCCAAAGTTTAGTAACTTAGAATCAAAACCAAAAGCAGCTGCATCTGGAAATTAGGTAAAATACTTCATGAAGTAACTATGTAAAATTAAAACATTGCTTCTGGATTTGGAAAACAATTTGTGTCCTAATTTATCCTATTAGCAATGATTAATTAAATTGATTAGCATTTGTGCTAATATTCTTTGTTGCTTTTGCAGGGGGAACAGGAACATCACTTTGACTCTCTCCTGGAATGTTGTGCCAAATGCTGGCATTCTACCTCTTGTAACAGGATCAGGACATGTGTCTGTACCTTTCCCAGATACCTATGAAACAACAAAAAGTTATTAAATTATAATACTGAATCCTAAGCAAGATATTTTTATACTTGTATATTGTGAATAAGTTTTATTGCGGTTTCTTCTCACATCCCGTACAACCCTTCAACGAAAGGTACTTTATTTTCTCAGGTCTGACAGCATAGGAAAAGGAAATGAAAGTTCAGGAGTTGGGTTATTTTGATAAAACTTCTACGCTGAAACTTAAGTGAAAGGTAAATTGCAGAGTAATGGTTTTGGAGGGAAGAGTGAGGAATTATTTTTTTCCCTCCTGGTCATCCGGTTATTCCTTTTCTTTTAAATAAACATTTTAAAACCAGAAGATAGTCTTTACTGGTTTGGTTTTCAGGGTTTTTTTTTAGGTACTGTCATAGTTGTTTAATCTGTGTAAAACTCAAATACACTCTCTGGAGTCAGTTTCTGTGAAGTTTCCTTCATGTCTGAAGGAAGTGGTTAGTTTGTTATACAGCGTTTTACTAAATGCATGCTTAGCGTGTTGCAGTAAGCTAAGCTTAGTCCTTTATAGAACTACCAACAGCTACTGTGAAAACTGGTGGGTTTCCGTTAATCAGCCTGTAGATCTTTAAGTGCCATTGATGTAGCCCACATACAGTTTTGTATGATAACATTTTAATAACTGCTTATAATGCAGCTAACTGTAAGAATAAAGATCTTTTCAGTGTATTAAGTCAGTAAGGGAAGTTAAAAGCTTTAGGTAAAGAAATGCTGTCTACAAAGCAACCACTTTATTTCTATTGGGATCCGCTGGTAGGGGGGATTTAATACATTTGTTTCAGAGCGGGTCAGGACAGTTAATACTAGAGAGGCCCTTTCATAGCAATGTATGGGACACATGTTCTCCAAAACAGTCTGAGAAAACATTTAAGAAATAGAGGATTTCCCATGGGAACGTAAAGACATTTAGACAAATTTACTAGCTTGAAAATGAGTGTGAGTCTACCTGTAGGTCTTCCTGATTTGCATCAACCAGGAAAGGTAGCTACCTGTGGGTGGCAGTTCCAGTCAGCAGTTCTGCTGAAGTGGCCTCCCTCTGACTGTATATTCTCTATGTGTCCTGTTTCACTCAGCTACAGCCTCAAACTCTTATCATAGTTGGGAGGACAGAGAGAAGAAATGGTATCAGTATTGCCTCTTGATGATAGTGATGGTTTATACTAATTGACTAGTTTCTTGCTTTTCATGTATCCGGAAGGGGAGGCACTAGCCCCTGGCACCTTCTTGACATAGTTCTTAATGTACATGTATATGCTCAAAGTATGGTAGAAGTTAATTTATTTTCAGACTTCCAATGTCCTACATGTGCTGGGGACTTTCAAAAAGAGCAAACATAACATAGCTTGAAATTAAAGCTATGAGCTTCTTAATAGTGCAAATCACAAAAAATAACAGGAAAGATGATGAGAATTCCAGTGTGACAAGCCTTCACAAGAAGAGACAGAAAAGACTGGAGCAGAGTCTCCCTCTTTGTTGTGAGTTCAGCTAAGAGCTGACAGATTTTGAGGAAGATAACTTGCTTTTAAAAAAGGGATCTTTAATATTTGTGAATTATCCCTTAAGTAACAAGTTAGTATATTCTCCATTATGGTGTATCAAAGAGATGTTGAAAAAAATCTCCAAAAAGTCCTTTGTCTTTTTTTACAAACCAAATTCTGGTTGTGTGAAAAATAAAAATCTATTTTCACAGGGATATTAGGATAATTTTTCATTTGTAGCCAGCATATGCACATGAATTTCAGTTCTCTGAACTTATGCTGTTTTCCAGACTAGCGTGATCAGCAGACTGAAATACAACCTATTTTTTTCTGTGCTTGATATCAAAAGTATCTATTGCTCTAAAAACTTAAGCATTATACAGAACTTAATACTGTTATACAGAGGGGGAATTTTTTAGGTTTTGTTATAATTGGGCAAAGTTGTGGAATTGTTTTGTTGACTGCACAGTAGTTGGTTGGTTTATTCATAAATTATATTCCTGAAATGTTTACCAAAACTTTTGTGGTTTGACATTCAACTATTTCCCTGTATTCCTTTGGCAGTACTCTTCCAATGAATGTAAAGACTGCCTGTGGAAAAGTTGTGGTAACTGCAAGGATCTGGTATCAAAAAGAGTCAGAGAAAAGTCTATCTTCTTTCCTCTAAAATGGTAGATTCCTCCCAGTAGATAGTAGCAGAATTTTAAGACACTGGAATTGTAGTTCCAAGCGTTATGCTTGAAGCTTTTCTAGCTTTCCCAGTGAAGAGAAATTGTTAGACATGAGCCCTCTAGAGGGATGAGAAGGAAACTGTCACTGACTTTGTCGAAGTTCTTAAGAGAAAAGAATACAATTCTATCTTTCAGGAAAGGCCAGGATAGAGAAGCACTTAAATCACAGAATCACAAGATGGTGGGAGAGTTGAAAGGGACCTCCAGAAACCATCTAGTCCAACCCTGCTGCTTAAAGCAGGTTTGCCTGCATCAGGTCTCTCAGGAACATGTCCAGGCAGGTTTTGACATCTCCAAAGCAGAAACCACAACCTCTCTGGGAACCCTTCCAGAGTTCTATTGCCCTCAACGTGTAGAAGTTTTTCCATACGTTTAGGTGGAACTTCCTGTGTTCCAGTTTGTGCCCATTGCTGTTTGTCTTATAATTGGGCACCACTGAAAAGAGTCTGGCCGCATCTTCTTGATGCTCACTCTTTACATATCTGTAAGAATTCGTAAGATCACCTCAATCTTCTCCAGGCTAAAAAGGTCTTGGTCTCTCAGTCTCTCATCAGAGAGGTGCTTCCGTCCCTTAATCACCTCTGTAACTCTCTGCAGGACTCTCTAGTAGTTCCCTGTCTCTTGAACTTGGGATCCCAGAATTCCAGACATACCCTCACTAGGGCAGAGTAGAGGCAGAGAGGTCGTTTGACCTACTGATCACACTCTTAAACCATCCCAAAATACCATTAGCCTTCTTTGGCACGGTGATTCCTCATTGTAAACTTGTCCACCAGGACTCCCAGCTTTTTTCTCTGCAAAGCTGCTTTCCAGCAGATCAGCCTCTAACCTGTACTGGTGTTAGTCCTCCCCAGGTGCAGGACTCTACACTTGCCCATGTTGAACTTAATTAGGTTCCCCTCTGCCCAACTCTCCAATCCATCCAGGTCTGACTGAATTGCAGCAGTGTTCTGGTATGTCAGCCACTCTTCCCAGTTTTGTATCATCAAACTCACTGAGAGTACGCTGTCCCATCATCTGGGTCATGGATGAAGTTGTTGAACAAAACTGGACCCACAACTAACCCCTGGGGAACATCAATAGCTACAGACCTATTAAATGATGCTGTAATAGCTTACTCTCTACCTCAGCTACTGAGCAGGACAGTATGCTCTGTTCTCATAGCTCAGAGAGCAAGGAGGCAAAAATCTTCATCTGGGACTCTTCAAAGTGTTTCAGTTCTCGAACCACTGACAAAAAGAATGCTCTTCTATGGAAAAAAAAAAAAAGAAATTTATTTCCTCTCTTACAATATGTCTTCTAAAAACAAGCATTATTGCTGGCAGCTGATCATTCTCTTGGATGTGATGCTAAATAACTAACTTATGTAGTGGTATGTACAAAAAATGTAATCACTAGCAGCTGATTTACTTAATGGGAAAGGGCTTGAAACTCCTTTGCAGGAATTTTGAACTGCAAACACATCTGATGCATTTCAGATAGATACTGATGTTCTTGAGACAGTTCCTGTGACTGAAAAATACAAATTCTTAAGCTTTAGTCTATTGAAAGCATGCAGCATGACATGGAAAGCCCTATACAGGAAAGGAAAATAACTATTTTAATCTGTATTTAAGTTTGCTCTCCTGCATATACACATAGACTGGCACTACATATCCTGAAAATAGAAAGATACTGAGCAAGTAAATTGCTTGTAACTATTGGTTATTTATTGTTTTGATAAGTTTCTTCTGAACAATGAAATTACAGCCAGCTCTTCTGTTGCTTAACAGCCAGATTCAAGTAGAGTTACACAGAATCACAGAGTACATCTGGTGGAAGAGACCTCAGAGATCATCCAGTCCAACCCTTGACCCAGCATTGAAGGGTCAACACTAAACTATGTCCCTAAGCACCAGGCCCACATACTGCTTAAACACTTCCAGGGATGGTTGCTGCATTATTTTTTGATTACAAATAGTGGAAATGTTATGCTTCTGAAAATGATTTCAAGAGAGATTTTGCAGGAAGAGCTCTGTAAAATGAAAAGTATTTAGATGGAAAATTCAGGTATCGGAGCAATTTTGCTCCAAATTTGTGTCATAAAATATAGAGAAAATAACTGTTTTTAAGTCTGGTGTTTAAAGAATGTTCTGATTTACTTGGCTTCTTTGTTTTGGAAGACGATGTTTTCTCCATTAAAAACAGCTTAAAACTTTTTAAAGAAATATTTTTGACTGTTTATGCAAACAAGCAGACAGGCATATAGTTTGTAGCATGAAGAGTCCCATTCAAAGCACACATCTAGGTACTTTATATACAGTAGTCAGTCAGGTATATTTTTATTAAGCAAAAGAAAATCCGAAGTTTAGCTTGAATACGCCAAACAGTTGATGGACCTTTCTCTGGCACCCTGCAACCACTTCCCTAGGAACATTTTTCTGAATCTGCAGTTTCTTGAAGAAATATGGCACAGATACAGTAGACAGTCCGTTGTTAAAGTTTCCTTTCCCCTTAATATTGACACAGTAATAAATCCTTTTATACATGTTATTTAGCTTATCAACTAAAAATTGTTCTTAATTGACAATTACTCAGTTTTGTTTTACTTAGACTTTTCTTGCCTCTTATCTGTTTGCTACAAACTCCAAAAGAGGTGCATTTTTGATTTTTTTTTTTTCCAAAACATTAATGATCTAATAATAAAATTCTATATTCTCCATTCCTAAGCTATTGAGGAAACAACAGAAAAAAAACCACCCTCTGAATTGATATAGTTACATTATTTAGATTTACAAGCTTTTGGTTCAAAATAAATATAGTGGAGTCAAATATATCTTTAAGACAGTATTTCAAAACTCTGATATGGTGAAAAAGTAGTCTCTGACCTCCTAATCCCTTTCCTTCCCTCAGCTCAGTGCTAATGAAACCCACCAAAGACCTGGAACTATCTTCTGCTTTCCAGCTGCATTCCTTTGTTCTTGTTAGCTGTGCTCCAGACTATCAATTCTGAAGAAATAGCTGTCACTCCTCTAAAATCATGAAACTGGCAGAAGTCAATTTGAGACAATACACAGCTTTCCAGTGCTGGGGAGCCATGGCAGCGAGCAAGCCTTTGTATAATTTGAAGACACAATTTTGGTATATCTGTAACATTGTTAGCAGCAATTGTAATTTATTCTGCAGTTGTAATCCAATGACTTCCAAGTGCTTTACAAGAAAAATACTTACTTATTTCCAGAAAGAGAATGGCATTCTTAAGCTACGCTGGAAGAACTTTATGCAAGCAACTGACAAAAAATGTGGTGGTAGCTAGAGGTTCCTAGGACACTGTTCTGCCACCTGTGTGTGCTCATGGTTTGCAGGCAAAAGGGGTAATTGGAGATCCCCTTAATCAGAACTAGCTTTGGATTTTCATATGTGGGATTTTGCTTCTGTGGTGCAACAAGAACCAGTCTGCTTTCTTGTTTGCTGTTTCTTCAGACTTTATCAGGTAGGAGGGTTTTTTAATTCTTTGGTTTGTTGGTTTTTTTCTCAAGTGACTGCCCTGGTCCTAGGCGCTCGTGCTGAAGTGAATGAGTTGGATTTGGTGTACAGGGGAGGTTTCTGAGTGTGGTGACAGGAGCTGTTACCCGAAAAAGAAGTATGTGGCTGTGGAAGACCAATTTCGAATTGGTTTAAGTGTAAAAAAAAATACTTGCCTTTAAGAATAATTTGTATTAGATGTAGTTATGAGTACTTCACCAGACAGGGAGACAAAAGAGCTCTTTTTTGTGTTACGTAGTAATTGAAGATTATGATAAAACTAGTTTGTGACTGGCAGCTGCAATCCAGCTGCCTACATGGCAACATCCAAGACTAGCATTTTTCTTAGGGATTGGGGGGTTTTACACTTACAAATGTTGAAGTGTTTTGTACGGTTTCAAGTTGTAATAAAATTATTTAATATTACGTATCTCATCAGATATATTATCTGAGCTCAATGTAAAGACTTTGTCATTTCACTAGAGCAATGAACTTTGCCTCATTGCCACCTCTCTATTGTTAAGTCTTGCTCCTAAATGGAGTGCCTCATTAAAACTGACCTTTTCAAAGGCATTTAAGAGCAAAGTAGCTTTGAAGAATTAGTCAATGAAGCATCCCTAGAAACTGTGAAGATTATGTCAAGATACCTTTACACCAACCTGCCCCCTCGGTGGTCCATATTGGGACCATTACTATTTAATATTTTTATTAATTATATAGACAGTGGGATCAATTGCACCATCAAGCAAATTTGCAGGTGACATCAAGTTGCTTGCCACTGTCTATATGCTAGAGGGACAGGATGTCATCCAGAAGGACCTGGACAAGGTGGAGAGGTGGACCCAGGTGAGCATCATGAGGTTCAACAAGACCAAGTGCAGGGTCCTACAGATGGGTTGAACCAATCCTCATTATCAATGCAGGCTGGGGGCTTAGGAGATTGAGAGCAGCCCCGTGGAAAAGAACTTGAGAGCTCTGGTGGACATGAGCCAACAATGTGTACTTGCAGTCCAGAAGGCCAATTACATCCTATGCTGCGTCAAAGGAAGTGTGGCCAGCAGATCAAGAGAGGTGATTCTGCCACTTTGATGTGGTAAGACCTCACCTGGAGTACTGCATCCATCTCTGGAGTCCTCAATGCAGGAATGGTATGGACTTCTCAAGAGTAGGAAAAGAAAGAGGAGCAGAGTCAGGAATCAAAGCAGGAACAGCCCCTCTTCCATGAACTTCCCTCTTTATACTGAACATAATATTTATGACATGGTTTACACCTGTAAGCCAAACTGGGTCAGCCACCCTGGCTGTAGACCAGCCATGGTCTATGATTCCATCCCAGTAAAAACAGGACAATTCCCTGGTCCTGCTGGCCACACTGTTTCTGATACAAGCCAGGATGCCACTGGCCTTCTTTGCACGCTAGAGGCTCATACTGAGATAGCTCTTGGCCAGCACTTGCAGGTCCTTTTCTGCTGGACAGCTTTCCAGTCACTCTTTTTCAAGCCTGTAATATTGCATTATTACACAATAATTTGAGGGCTGTACTGGAGTAGGAAGTTTTCTTGCCTCATCTCTAACCCAGGAGGCAGCAGACTTCCTCTATCCCTTGATTCACTTGCATTCAGTCAGGCAGAAAGAGGCTAGGGAATCCTCCGTGTTACTTGTCTGCCTGTTAGGCTTGTCACAGGGAAGGTAGGATGTGGCTCCAGCACTGGGGAGCCATGGCAGCGAGCAAGCCTTTTTGTAATTCAAAGACACATTTTTAGTGTATCTGTAACACTGTTAGCAGCAATTGCCATTTATTCTGCAGTTGTAATCCGGTGGCTTCCATGTGCTTTAATGTTATTTACTGACTACCTTTGTTTGAATCTCCAAACAATTGCAATTTTCTATGCTAAACATAATTTCAACATTTCATTAAATATGTTTCCTGTTTTATTACCTGTGCTACTAATGAGAGTAGTGAATAGCATGAAAGACAAGGAAAAGGGGAAAAAACCAAACCAAACCTCACATCTAAAAAATGAAGCCCAGCATAATCTTCCAATGTCATATTGAAACACTTAGGGCTACTGTGCATAATATTTCAAACAGCGTTACATCTAATGTTGAAGTATTTACCCCTTTATGGATCTTTTCCCCATAGCTCATTAATATCACTGAAGGTAGTGTCAAAAAAATCACAGCATCATAGATTGGTTTGGTTTGTAAGGGAAATCCAAAGGTCATGTAGTCCAACCCCCCTGCAGTGAGCAGGAACATCCTGCACTAGATCAGGTTGCTCAGAGCCTTGTCAAGCCTGACCTTGAATATCTCCGGGGATGAGGCCTCAACTACCTTCTTGTGTAACCCGTTTCAGTGTTCCTCCACCCTCATGGTAAAAGAACTTGCCCCAAACATCCAGTCTAAATCTGCTCTTCTGTAATTTCAAACCATTGCCCCTCATCCTATCGCTGCAAGCCTTTGTAAACAGTCCCTCTCCAGCCTTCCTGGCAACCCCTTCATGCAAAATACTGGTTAGTGAGTTATGTTTTACCAAGTCATTGTGTTACACATTTGCTTCAGAAAATTGTAGATGTTTAGCTACTGTAAAATTAAGTCCTAATTACTTTTACTGGTAAGTCTGCATTTTTTTTGAGAAAGAATTGAGCAACCCATGAAAGAGTGAGAACCTGAAAACCTTCAGTTTTTCAGTTTTGGGGCAGTCTCCTTTTGCTATATATTTTTTTTTTTAATACTGCAGTATATTTTATTTTCTCGTAAGCCCTTGCTGGTTCCTGACAAGTCTTCAATAAAAACATGATTTCTAGCCTTCAGCACCTGTTGGACTTTTTTTAAGTAAGTATTTTAATGGACATTTCTGCAGTCATGTTGTTTGTATTAGCAATTTGTATTTTTTTGGTAGCATGATTGATATGTTACAGAACAGTGTAAAAATAGCTTTCTAAAAGAATGTTCAGCCTTTAAAAAAAGGCATGGAAAGTACAGTAGCACTAGAATTGCTTCTGCTAATTTATTAAAAATAATGTGCACAGAAATCCTATTGGGGAAAAACTGGATTTGATCAGTCCTGCAGGAAAATTTTGTAGGAAGTTCTAAGACACTAATTTGCATCTAACAAACAAAAGCCACACTGATGCAGTTTTGGTCTAAAAATACATTGCATCATTATTGTAATAATTACATCTTTTATTTCAGTAATTTATATATTCTAAGGTGCCTTCCCTTAGTTTAAAACCTAAATTCAAGACAGTTTTTCTAATTACCAGCAGATGTCAGGCATTCACTTTACAAAGCAACTGAGCTTGAAAAGTGCCCATTTTCACAGCAGGATGTAAGAAGCTTCAATTTTAAATTTCAGTATATGCTGGTATTGTGCAGCTTCTTACACACTAAATTTGAGAGATGTTAATGTAATGAATGACTTTTAAGGGTATTTTGTGTTGGCTTAATTGGATGTCTTTTGGAATATGTTACGTATTTATGAATACCATATATGATAAGGTAAAAAATGAGTCAAAGTTATGTACATCTGTATGTAAATGACATCTTCTCTAGAAACTAAATGTCTTGTGACATTTAAGATGGTACTGTTTTGTTTCCCTGGAATCTGACCAGCCATCTGTTAAAAATGAAAGAATCCTAACCATTAATGTCTGTGACAAAGTCAGGACTTTAAGGACTTTCCTGGCCCCTCTACAGATCTTTTATGGACCAGAGAAGAAGTTGCAGATGACAAAATGATGGTACAGAATTTTAAAACATATAGGAGCAAAGGTTGGTTGTCTCACAACTGCTTTGAAACCTAATTCATTGTGAATATAAATCAGATTTTTTGGCTTTGAATTGTATTGGTTAGGGGTTGCTGTAGAGAATGACAAGACTGGACATCACCTTCCTTGTGATGTTCTGCTATTGTGAATATATTTAAGTCCATTTTCCATGCATTTATTAGCTGCCTGTTAAATGTTTCCTATAGGAAACAAAAGTCTTTTTCTTCAGCATTTGGGTAGTGGAGCACAAATAGCTGTCCTTTGAAGTGGGGTGGTATTTCTATACAGATAACCGCACTGACCCCATGCTTTAAGGTAAATGTCTGTGTTCTGAGCATCTCCCCCTGCTAAGTGGGAACAGCTGCTTCCCAAGGAGTCAAGATACAAGTCAGTTGCTAGTGCTGCAGCAACATGAGTCTCAAAGCAAAATCTGTTGGTTAAAAACAACAGAAAGGATTGGGCATGAACAAATTGCTGCCTTGGCAGTTCCCATTGTATTGGAAACAAGTAAAAAGGACTGAAATAATTTGCATAAAAAATATTCTGTATATATGTAAAAGAAAGAGAGAGAACTATATGTAATAGGCTTTTTCATTTGTTCCAGAATGTTGTGGGATTTTCCTTCATGCACAAGTACTAGGAAAGTCTTTGATCAAAACCAAAATGGAAATGCAAACTATATCCCCTACAAATAGGGATCAATAGAGTTCATAAGGCACATTGAAAGTGTGCAGATAAGAAATGACAGACGATGACTTTGTGTGAAGATAGCTGACTTGAAAGAAAATTTTGCACACATACTCCACTTCTTACACTCTGGCTCAAGAGCCCATGTCTCTGTAGTACCTGTAGAGTTGATTAGTATCTGCTTAAGACCGCACTTAGCAGTTTGTGGTGCTCAGTATTTCTTGCAAGGCTAGCATGGTTAGGTTTCCATTCCTTTAATTTGGACCTCATTCACTCACTCATCTCTGAACTTCAAAAAGTTCAACTAATTGGTCACCTTCAGTGGCTGGGTCCACAGCCAGTTCAGACAAGACATTTCACCCTGCCAACAAGTAATCAAAATAACTTCTGGCAAGCAGCAGTATTTCAAAGGTAGTTTGAAACAAATAATACATTAAGAGCAGGGTAATGGTAAACTTGTCAGCCAATTAATCTATGTAATCTATGACATTCCCTTTGGAATTGTCTTCTATTTGTGGGACTGTTTACCATAAACCTGTCATGAAACTGGCCAGAGGCATTGCAGTGAAATCTCCCTAGGACTGGGAAGGCTATGATGCACACCACAGGGCCTGTAAAGCTGAAGTGAATATGCTATGGTTTGACTGTGGTTCCCTAGAGCTTATACTGCTTTACCAAGGCTGCACTGGAGCAGCTTCTGCTGCTGTTCAGTTGCAAGGAATTTTAAGTGTCTCAGTAAGCATGCATGTGACACTGTGGCTCACCTGGGCTGCTGGGACCAATTGCTAACCAAGAGAAGGCTGTAGCCGAGCAGTGGCTGTATGATACTGCCAGTGCAAACCTGTTCATTTTTGGCTGAAAGTCTGGCTTTTCCACATAAGCTTTCAAGTCTAGTGTAGATAGTTTTGAAAATACCTGGTGTTGATTCAAGTGATGGCATATAAGACATACATCAGGAGAAGGTTCAATTTTAAGTGTTAAACAGAAACGCATATAACTGTTCGGAGTGCTAATAAGTTCTGCAACCAGATCTACCTTCCATATCCTACTTATCTAAATGTATTTTTCATTAGCCATATTGAAAGATACCACTTCTGAAGAGCTAATCAAGGAAATGCAAACACACAGGGAAAAATGTTCTAAAATCAAGTAATAAAAATTCCTGTCTTACTAAACCACATTAATGGTTTGAATAACCTTTTAATTGCACTAAACTAATACACTGAGCTAGATTTCATTAGAAAAGGAGTGATTGAGAATAGTTCATCAGAAGAAAGCACCCTTGAGGTGTGTCACTAGATGGCAATGTTACACATAGCATCAGGGGCTTTTGTCTTAACTGATTATAACCTCGGGAGAAAGTGGCTTTTGGACGCTTTTCATGCATCAAAACACAGCAAAAAAAGAAGAGAGGTAGTCTTATCACAAGGCTGTTATTTATAATTGTGAAAGAAGAGAAATGTTAGCAATGTTTGTGTTCAGTTGTATTTGAGGACCATGGGTAGTTACAATGAAATAGAAATTGCATTTAGGAATCTGCATTGCATTTAGTTTGTGTCATAGTGCTGCTTCATGAGAGGGCAATTTGAAAGACTTTGGCATCTGCTGATGTTCTTTGTGGCTAAGTAGCTAATTAACACTGTTAAAGTCTTGCACATGTATAGTAAAACTAGACTATTTTCATGGAATTTTTTTTTCTGTTTGTTTGGAGGGGTTTTATTTGTTTGTTTTTTAACCTCCAGCCTCAGTATGAAAAGACCAAATAACTGGGGGACCTCTGCAGGAAAATAGCACTTGACAGAGCCAGATGTGATGGTACTGCACTCTTGTCATGTTCAGAAATTCCAGTGATATCAAAGGGAGTTCCACAGGCATAACACATGACGGGCCCACAACACAAAGATTGCATGCAATGAATTATAGAGGGCAAACTAAGCTTTTTGGTTTCCTTTGCTTATCCCAGTGTGCCTGGCTATTGCACAACATATGGGGTCGAGTGACCTCTTAACGTTCGTACCGACTAGTGCCTATTAATCTTGAAGGGAGGTAAGATTTCATGGTATGTAAGGATGTTGTTTTTTCCCCTTGTGCTGAAGTACAGAGATGCTATGGGGAACTTAAGTCTTGATGATGCATTGGCTTTACACAAATGGCATATTATTGTAAGATTAAAATCATATCCCCTTTCCTTTTTACTGTAATGGATCATAAAGCAATGTTGCACAAGATGGGTGCATTTTATTTGCTGTTAAGAAGTCACATGGCTGCAAAGTTTAAATAAGTTTGTATTGAACAAGGAAACACATTTCTTAATTCCTACATACAGTCCTAGAAGTTATTAGCTAGAATTAAATGTTAACTTTTTGTTGACAGGGCATTTTAAAATCTATCACAATAGTGTTCTCAGTTTTTCTTACCATTGGATGTGTTTCCATTACCGTTGTTCATTCATGAGAACTAGGGAAGTGATGCAGGATGAGCTGGTGGGAAAATTTAAAGGAAACAATAGTAATGACTCACAACTGAAGTTGTGCTTTAGAAATTCCCACCTTTCAAAGAAAGTCTGCTAAAGAAAACTCAAAGCAATGTTCTCACCAAATTAAAATTATATTGAAGAAATACTATGACATGCAAAGTATTGTGTTCAGAGAGACAACCCAATCCGCTTGTACTTCTGTTTGGAACTTTTTTGTTAATGGCATGCTAAAAATTGCTTGCCCGATCCATTGTCTTCAGAGACTGACCTTTCTTTGAAGACTCTTTGAAGACTTACAGGAGTTGAAATCTGCTAAGAACTGACTTTCTCTGGCGTTCAGTTTCTCTGCTCTTTGGAGCTCTCTTTCGAAGTCTTTAGCAGAATGTGTGTAATACTTCAGAGGCTTATGTCTGTAAAATGTTAAATTCAGTGTAACAATATTTGAAAACTATCACTTAAACAGAAGCGCAGTGACAAAAAGACACAGAAACACAGTGACAGTCACAGACTGAGATGGACTTTCATGTTTCAATTTTTGTGCACTTTGCAGATTTTTAACGAGGGAGTGTTGTTTACAACTTGCTCTCGCTCCAAGTTCTTCTGTAAATGTGTTTTCCTAGCTGGTGTGTACAACTCTACTAGAATTTGCCAAATGCTCCTTTTTAATTGCACTTGGGATCAAACTAAGTCACGTACCTGATTTTTACCATACAAGAAGCATGTTTCTATGAATAGTGGTTTTCTGTGTTGGAAAATGGAACAGAACTGCATCTTGAGGAAACTAAGCACAGTGTAGTGAGATTTTTATCTGGCGCTGGTATGTGTCTCTGCATATGGCTTCCGTTACATGACTGCTTAAGAGACTTACTTTCCTATGAATACTTGTAGATGTCATGTTAAAAGAGTCTTGTTTATCTGGGAGTTGAAGTTAAAATTACAGAAGTTGTATTTTTAGTGGTGATTTGATGTGTATATAGCACTGAGAACGTTAATAGGCTACGGTTGTCTGTTAATTCACTAAACAGAAACCATACTGTATCACATACAGCCATTTTCATCTTAATTTATCAGTGCTCCTTAACTATGTTTGACAAATGCTTTAAACTGTTATCTAGAAGAGTTGCTCCTAAATGTGTATGTGTTCTGACTTTTTATTTTTATAGTAGAGAACAGACTAAGCATGTTTTGTGTGCTTGTTTTTTTTTCTTTTATATGGTTACATTCGTGTCACCAAGTTATCAGACATTTTAGTGTTTGTCTACTGAAAACCTTTTCAATATCTTGCAGTATGTTACAGGGTAAGCAATTTAGTAAAATTAAAGTTTTAGTTTTATTCAGACCATGCATAGATTGTAGTTAAATATGAAAGGCAAGATATTAAAATTTATGGAACAATATTGCCAAAATACATTGACACACCACAATATTTATTAGGTGTGCAGTGGATCACTAAAATGAGATAATGTTTGAGAGAGTGGCTACATGGCTGACTTCTGTGAACATTTTGCATATTAGTACATTTCTGGGGGCTTTGAGCTTTTGCTTTAATCATCCTGATATGTCTGTTTCTGTACAAATTCTTTACCCTGCCTTTGACAGCTGTTCCTATAAACCAAGCTGTCAGTGGATGAGTGCAGTTTTTCTAAGGTAGTATAGCCCTCAGAGAGGAACATCACTGTCTTCCATTGTCCCCATGTGTGTCTATGACCTACATCTGTATTCTTGGAAATTTTATCCATTGCAGAACAAAGTTTATTAAAAAAAAAAAATTAAAAATCAAAGCTTCATTGCTTTGAATTGTCAGTTCAGTCTTGAAAACCTTGTTTTGTGTAAATGAACTGTAAACAGAATTTCAAGTGGACACCTACAAATGAATCAAGGTGCTATGTCATTCTTCAATTTCTCAACATTTTTCTAGTTGATAAATGCAGAAGCAAGCACAAAACACTTCTTGGAAAGATGCTGATTTTAAGAAAATCTTTTGGAAAGTAAAAGACTTACTGTAAACCAATTCAAATTCAAATGCTTTAAAACAGGAGAGCATTGAATACAGAAGCAATACTTTCCTGCTTTTTATGTTCTGAGTTTTCATTTTGAATTTTTGTTACAAGAGAGACATGGAATGTTGGAGGAGAGGATGACTGATGTTTCTTAATTCCACATTACGCAAATGAAGTAAGAAAATAACTAATTTTCTGCCTTTCTGTGAAATAATAGATTGGCCTTTTCCCTATTCTCAGTTGCAGTGCCCTCAAGTGTCACCCAGTTTTTATTTTAAAAGATGATATACCTCCATTTCCATTTCTATATGCCACACATTATATCATGTAGGCATCCTTATCAAGCAGCCACCTGTGATTTCATCAATCTTTTTTTTACTGCTCATGTCCTGCTGATAAATAACTTAATTAATCAGACTGTTTTCTTTCTGCTTGGCCATGAAGAAGGGAAACATTACACCCATCTATAAAACGGGTAAAAAAAGAGGACCCTGGAAACTACTGACCTGTCAGGCCTCACCTCTGGCTGGGAAGATCATGAAACAGATCCTCCTGGAAGGTATACTGGTACATATGGAGGAGAGGGAGGTGGTTTGAGACAGCCAGCATCGCTTCACCAAGGGTAAGTCCTGCCTGACCAACCTCGTGGTTTTCTATGATGGTGTATCTACATCAGTGGACAAGGGAAGACCAACGGATGTCATCTCTCTGGACTTTTGTAAAGCCTTTGACACGGTCCCCCACAACATCCTTCTCTCTAAGCTGGAGTGTCTGGAACACCCTTCCTATGAGGAGAGGCTGAGGGAGCGGGGGTTGTTCAGCCTGGAGAAGAAAAGACTCTGGGGAGACCTAACAGCAGCCTTCCAGGGCCTGAAGGTTCCCTACAAGAAGGCTGGAGAGGGACTACTTACAAAGGCCTGCAGCGATAGGACAAGGGACAATAGCTTGAAGCTAGAGAAGAGTAGACTTAGATTGAATGTTAGGAACAATATCCATACCATGGGAGTGGTGGAATACTGGAACAGATTGCCCAAGGAGATAGTGGAGGCCCCATCCCTGGAGATACGCAAGGTGAAGCTTGACAAGGCTGAGCAACCTGTTCTAAAGGAGGATGTCCCTGCTTACTGCAGGGGAGTTGGACTACATGACCTTTGGATGTCCCTTCCAACTCAAACCATTTTATGATTCTACGATTTGCTGCTGACAGCTACACTCTTTCTCACATTTTTATGCTACCTTCTTTGTTATTGCTGTTCTTTAATAACCTGGGATACAAAGCTCTCTATTTCATCCCTAGAGAAGTAATACTATGGTTTCCATTCCTAGATAGTAGTGCTGAGTGTAAAATCCAGCCTCCTGCTACAGCAGCTCAGTTAGTTGGTCTTTTCCGCTCCTCGCATTGTTTCTTTTTTTTCAAAAAGATTAATCAGTAGTCAGTCTGAAGCCTGTACTGAGCTTCTGGTTCATGTGGATGTAATTAAGCAGCACGAAAACTCATCTGTCAGGCAATGTACTGCTACAGTTTAAATAACTGGGGCTGGAATTTCACAATAGAAATAGGTGTTAAACTCCTAATGAAGTGAGTTACTTATTGCCTGTAGCAGATAGCAGAAAGATGCTTGTGTTGCAAATAGGATGGTTGATGCTGTCACAGCATAAAAACTGACCTCAGCAGAAACAATTTTTTTTGAGTCTTCCCTCTGCTAATAAATTACTTTTTGCTGATGTGCTTGGCCTGCTGCTCAGGGATCTCCATGCTGTATTATGCTGTGCAGTGCTGTTCCCCTGTGAGTTTTTTTCTGTGAATTTGCACTAAGCGTGCTAGCTGGAAGCACACAGACTGATTGTCAGTCTGAACCAAAAAGCAGAGCAGGAAAGAAGCTCTTAAAAGGAAATACATAAATATGGGAACGAGTATTCTGTTTCTGGACCTACTGAATTCTCTTTGGCTGTAAACCATCTATGTACTATCTTTATTTACTCATCTGTGAAAGAAGGATGATAATTATTTACCTCACTGGAAGTTTTAGTGGTTCATTAGTTTCTTTTCAAAGAGCTTCATGACAGCTGAAGCAGACCAGCATACACACACACAAATTCCCAGTGGCCAGGACCTAGCAGCTCAGTTATGTTGATCCTTGCCCAAACAGCTGTAACCACTTCAACAGGAAAGCTAAGGCTGGCTTCAAAACGTCCTATCTTTTTTTTTTTTCTTCTTTCTCCCATGTCTGCCTCAGATATTTATAATAATACACTTTTTTTTTCTCCATTGATTCTGTTCCATGATGTCCTTTACATGGGCTCTCAAAAACCTAACTAGCTAAGCAAAACATGTACATAGCCTTCTGATCTCTATAGGAGGGTGGTTCTGTGTCCTAACTACTTTTAAAACTGTTAAAGAACTGGCATTTTCAGGAAACCTATGATTCAGGTTTTGTAGGTGTCGGGGAAGGGGTAATTAGGTACTGCGAGGCGATATTATAAAAATATTAATATATAATTTATTAATATTAAATAATCNAGATTTGGCCATATTGGGTGAAGCCATAGGCTTGCTTTATCCTTTTTGGGGCAGATCATGGGCCCTGCACAAGGCAATCGTGTGCACCCTGTTTACCGCAGGTGATGGACAGACCCCGGACTCCAGACTTAGTGGCGCCAGGTCCTTTGTCCCTTTTCCCGTGGTTGCTCTCTCCAAAACAGAAGGAGAGAGAGCAGAAAAACATGTCTGCATAAGCCCGGATATATACAAGCCTAACTTGGCCTGCTTAGGCCTACCACGACAGTAGGAAAAACATGGAAGTTTGACCGACTTTCAGGGAGATTAGAAGTGATGGTAACAGAATGGTAAAAAGTGAAGAGAATAAAAACAACAGCAGCACTGTCTGGCAAAAGCGAACAGAAAACCGCAAAAAGGGCTAGCTAAGCCCTGTTTCACTGCCTACGTAAATGAAAATAAAATCTGTGTTGTATTAGCAAACCTCTCAGTATTTGCCTGGCACTTGGAAATGCCTTTTTTGCAGGTAGGATATGTAAGTTCTATTGATGCCTTTAAAAGGCCTGCTCCTGGCTTGTCAGAGATTACCAATTATTACTAAGTCAAATTTGCCTTTGATATAAAATATTGGACATGCATTTTATCTCAAAATGTACAAAGTTACACAAGATCTGAAATAATGCTTTGTGCATTTTTGTCAAGGGTTGAGTTTTTCCTTTGTACAAACAGGGCTTCAGGCTATAAGCAAGAAAATAACCACTGATAGATATTTGTCCTGCTACAAACAAGTTAACAATGCCAGAAAGTATTTTTTTTAACTAAACATATAGAGTTTTGCTAGTAAATTGACAGAACATACTCCAGAGAATTAGATAGCCCTATATATGGAAAAATCAATTTTCACAGTATGCAGCAAATTATTATATATATAGTATTGATTAAATTATGGGATCAAAGTGAAGTTGGTTTAGATAAATAAGAGAAATTGCTTCCCATTTCTGATGTAATGAGCAAGATACCTGGTTGTTCCATAAAGATTATTTAATGAAATAGTTGTGGTTACAAACAAGCTAAAAGCTGCTTAAATGTTTGTATTCAAAGGGTAATGTCTTAATTTAGTTCTCCTATTCAATTTCAGCAGCCCTTAGGTTCCTCCAGACATGAGAAAGATATAAATTAGTGTTGCAAATTCTTGCAACCAAGGCTGCTTCAACTTTTCATACAAAAGGTAAAAATTATTCTCTTTAACTCAATTGTCTTTAACTCAGGTAATATGACACAAGGTTTCATCCTCGTCCCCTGCTCTTCATTTCCCCTTGGATTTTAAGGTCTTACTATTAATTCCAAACTAGGATGGCAGAAATGTGCCTCTGGGACATGACTTTTCCATGTGTTTTTTTTACCTCTGAAGTATTTTGGAAGTATTTCTATATTATCGATAGCAGTAGCAGGAAAACCAGGTAAAATATTTACAAATTATGGGGTTTGTTTGTCTGGTTTCATTTTGTTTTTTATTTTGTTTTGGTTTGTTTTGTTTTTTTTTTAAAGGCTATTTGGAAAGTAATATCCTAAGATTTTGATTTGCAATTGGTTTTGTATAGAACCCAATTTTAGATTATTTTTAAACAATAAGTTTCTGGGTGCCAGTTCTGTATGGAATACACTTAGGATATTATCTATAATTTACTCTGTATGAAATTATTAGAAGAGTCAACATGCACATTTAAAATCATGACAATTCTTCATATTAAGGCAAATGGTAACTACTTTGTTAACTGCAAGGCATTAATAATTAGCCCCCTCTAAGACCAAAGCCAAAATTTTAGCTTTTTTGCTCTGTGTATATGCAAATGTCATTCTTTTAGTCTTCTTACAAGCATATTCTAATTTTTCCCCCTAATATTCTGACTTTTAGAAATAATTCTGCTGCTTTCTTTCACTTATGCAGTGATGGATTCTCCATGTGTAATTTCAGAGGCAGTAATGTTTTAGAGATGTTTCAGCTTGAGGTTGGTTCCAGAACTATTTGTAGAACAAGGGTTGTGTTCATGAATGATATGAAAAATACTTGCTTGAGTTCAGCAGAGTTTCAAGTATTTGAAAAAGACATCTGTGTGTGGTTACTAAACAAAATCAAATCAAAACAAAACAAGCCAAACAAAACCAATCAACAAAACAACCCCCACATTTTAACCTTTGAAATTAAAATAATTTAGGGGCTTTTTGCTTGCAAAATTCATGTATACTTGCCCAATTCTTGCTTTTATTACTGTTGGTGATTGAGGTCCTTATCTATATGGACCTTTGGCCCCAGCTAATATTGTTTTTTTAATGGTTTGCTGTGTGGGTTCTTGCTCACCTTTTTCATGTTTATTTCTGTAATTAATTAATAATTCAATGAAGCTGAAGCGTAACACAAGAGAAATCTGTGAAACTATGGCAGAATCTGGGGCTATGAACTTTTTGCATATGCATCACCTTCTGATTGCTGGGAAATATGTGAAAGTTGACTTTTATTTTTATTTTTAAATTATTCTCCTCCCCTACCTGCTCCCAGAGGATCTAAGGAACGTTTACTGTCTATGCCTTCATGTTTTGTTTATTTTCTGAAGCGTTAGTCTACCAATCATTCTGTAATACACAATGCTGGAGACAAAATGTTTGACTTCTGAAATTCATTGTCTGCTCTTTGACACCTAAGATGCCTACTCTTTGTAGCTTTAAATTATCTGCTAAAATACTCCTAAAATACTTCTTGCTTGCACTCCTGGCATCCTTTCTCTTTTGCAGCAGTATTGCACCTTTCCTTCCCTATGTATAAGCATCTCTCTTCCTTACAGTGACAGGGAAGCTGTCACTGGGATAGCTTTCCTCGGAGCTGCCTTAGAAGATAGCTGACGGTGGCTGATGGTGCAGCCACAGAGGAAACCGCTTTTGCTGCCAGCCATGGCAGAGCAGTGTGTTTCTGAGTGATCATCAGACCGTCTTGCATCTTGATAGCAATCAGAAATGAGCAGTCTTCTTTTATTGCAGGTCAAGGGACTGTGTATGAAGTGCAGTTTAGGTGTCATTGCTATTGGGATTTATCTCAGATCTTTTGGCAATTAAGTATTTTTTAAATTACCTTTTTTTCTTTTCTTTTTAAAATTAATCTTTATTCTGTTGAGTGAGAAACTATATAGAAAATCATCTGGATTTCAAGTCAAGTGTTAGGTATGTAGAATACTTACATCTTTTCGTTAAAAGAAGAGACATAATAGATGTTCTTATTTGTTTGTTTTGTCATTTAAGTGAGTTAGGTCAGTAGGCCTTCAGATGTACTTTCTGCAAGCTCCTTATCTGGTTATGGCTTACAAACTGAGCCTTAGAAAACACTTTATTAGTGAAAAAGCAACAGCATTCAAATCCATGCAAATCTATTGGTAAAATACCCCTTTTTCTCAATCACTGAAATGATTTACCTTGAGGAAGTACTTTTAAAGGCTTCTGCATTTAAAATATTTGTTGGTATTAGGTTTGGCATTAGGTAGGATTTACAAGAAGTAAAGTGGTTAGGACTGCTTTGTTTGTTTGTTTGTTTTTGGTGGTGGTTGTTATCTGCATTGACCATGTCCTTTCCCTGCATTAGATTTGTTGAGTTTCATCATAGTGGATAAAAGGGTTGAACTCTGGTTTAATTTTTATGTCTACACATTACATCCTGGGACTAAAATTAAGTTCAGTCACTTCCCGCATGGTTATTATAGAAGACATAGTTCTGCCTTTGATATAACAGCCAAAGTTTAGTTTTAAAATGCAAGCTATGGTTACAGAAGTAACCATAATATTAGGAATTGTATAGCACTTTCTTCATGGCCCACAGCTTTTCTCGGAGTGGTAGAAGAGGGATTTTTTTTTTCTGTTTTCCTTTCTATTTTTGAATTCTAAGGCAAATTGTATTTCAATTCGAGGGGATCCCTGAGGACCTTTTCATCCTTAAATGACTATATAAAAAATTTACGTGAAGTGAAATTGCCTTTCTTCTGGCCCTTGTTCCATCTGTGTAAAAAGACTCTGAATAAAAGTATTAATTTTAAAATTGACGTAGATAAACAGAATACTGACTAGTACTTACATGATTAGTTGTTTCCTGTTACTTATTTCCTGTGATGTCTCTTTATTTTTTTTTTTTAATTTCCCCCGCTTCAGCCAGGGATTTAATGTTGAAGCTGTATTAGCTATATTAGCTATATTATTGCATCTATAGACTCATAGAATGATAAGGTTGGAAGGGACCTCAAAGATCATCTAGTTCCAACCCCCTGCCATAGGCAGGGACACCTCCCACTAGCACAGATCACTCAAGGCCTCGTCCAAGCTGGTCTTGAACCCTTCCAGGGAGGGAGCATCCACAACCTCCCTGGGCAACCTGTGCCGGTGTCTCACCACCATCACTGCAAAGAACTTGTTCCTAACATCCAGTTTCAATCTCCCCTCTGCCAGTTTAAACCCATTGCCCCTTGTCCTGTCATTACAAGACCTTGTCAATAGTCCCTCCCCAGCCTTCCTGTAGCCCTCTTCAGATACTGGAAGGCTACTCTAAGGTCTCCTGGGCCTTAGAGTATTCTATCATCTCTTTTGTATATCTTCACCTTCATAATTTAAAAGGGCTGTATTTCATAATAAATCAAATTTATGTATTGCTAAACTTATTCCTGAAATATTCCAAATTTTACAATGGAGCAGAAAATTTCATAAGCTAAAACTTCAATGTTTTGTTATCCAATATTTGCATCAGTAACAAAGCTATATAACTAAAACTTAAATTGCGCTAATGGTGAGGGGTAGCAGGTTTCATTATCACACAATCACAGAATGCAACCCCAAGGATCATCTGCTCCAACCTTTTGAGATGGTCATGTAGTTTAAATTAAATGGCTCAGCACCCTATCAAGCTGAATCTTAAAACTGACCAATGCAGGGGACTCCACTACTCTTGGGAGATTATTCCAATGTCTCACTGTTCTCGTGCTGAAGAATTTTCTTCTGAAGTCCAATTACAATGTCCTTAGGAGTAGCTTGTACCTATTACCCCTTGTCTTTTTCATGTGACTGCTTGTAAAAAGAGAGTCTACATCATCCTGGTAGCCACTTTTTATGTACTGGTATATGATAATACAGTTTCACCTAAACCTTCTCTTCTCAAGGCTGAACAAACCCAGTTATCTCAGCCTTTCCTCATATGGCAGAGGACTTGACACAGTATAAAACTGCTGCCAGGAACATTTAGAGTTATGCTTCTGGTCCAAGGGCTTGCTGAAGCAGTACTAAGTTCTTCCACTTCCAGCTCTTGACCATGATCTTTCCCCTTACCTCCCTGGACAAGTCCAATAGGGCAGAACCTAGACACATGTGGCTGTGCAGGGGTGCAGATACGGTGACTAGGAACATCCACGGTCTCTCAGGAAGAAAAGGTACAACTCAATTACAGCAACTTCACAGGTGGAGGCGTGGAAACTGCAAGTTGTTTGTGAATCTAAGATTTTCTTCTGCTTTAGTTTGTGGTGTAAGAAATGAGCTGATCTCTAGGGGCATTTACAACACAACAGCCAACATTCAGCTCTCAAACCTGCCTGTGTGGCCATCGTTTCCTTTTCTGCTATACAGCTTAAGGGAACAAAGCACTGTAGCACACTGGCAACAGATTTCCATGTCTGGATTTTGGTGGAATGGTACAGGTAAATAATTTTGATACTTCAATGTGTTAAATTGTACATAGAAGTGGTGACTATGGACTGCAGGACTGATACTTGTTCAGTAATTTTCCAATGGAAGATGTGTATTACAGACTTTTGAAATAACCATGAAAACCATCTGTCTGACCAACTAAAAGTCCTGCAAATTTTAATGTGGAAACATTTAATTCCACTTTGTTTCCTGAGGTGACTTCAATCTGCTCAACTACTGCCGGAAAGCATTTAGGAGATGATTGGGAGTACAAAAATTTGCCTTGACACAACACTGAGCTTTTAGATGTGACACTTGTTACACAAAGCTACCATAACTATCAGTCATATGTTTTGATGATCAAAAAAAAAAGAGTTTTCTGTTTATAATAACACATTAACTCTGTGGAAGGCTAATACTGTTATGTATGTGCCATTAAGGGCAAGGAGAAGAAAATAAGATTGCAGAAGTGTATTTCTGAGATTAAATTGGTCCAATGCACATTAGTATTGGTAAATGGCAGTATCTGATTTGGCTTTTAACTTTTACTTGGATGTGTAGGGCTGAAGTTCTTTGCTATTCTACTTGCAAACTGTATATTTGATATGAAAAACTTTTAAAAAATAATCCTAGACAGTTTTAGGATTTGTAAAATCATTTTCAGAATCTTCATCTTGCAAAGCAATATTACAGTTTACAAAAAAAAACCAACCAATCAAACAAACCAACAAACAACCAACACTGGATTACAATTTGCCAGGATATTTACAACAAATAAGGTTAAGGTTACTATTTTTTTCAAGACTGAAGTTTAACTTTTTTTTTTTGCCTGTAAAATTTTATACTGAAATTATTTTTATATGATCATAAACATTTTTAAGATATCCAAGACAATGTTTAGACTTTTTGTTCAAATTAAACTTACTGATCCTTCTTTTCAAGTCTATAGCGGAAGAATACGATTTGCTCCTATGTTTACAGCCGATAAGATTAATGATTTCAGATCTGTTTTTCTTTCAATATCTGTATTTTTTTTTTCTGTTCAGGATACTACTGCCCACAGAAAAGTACACTTTCTCATGCTTGCTTAAACACTTCTAATATAGTTAAGGTGCAGCCTTCAGTGATTAGCATGGTATTTCTCGTTTCCTAGAGACCAAGTGCTAAGTCTATTAGACATTTCCTGCTATTCTTTTGAATTGTAAATACTATTCTTGTAAATTGAAAAGGCCAGTGTAGGGAGATATTCATGCAATTTCCTATCTATTAAGGATCTAGATTTTAGAACGGAGAAACAATAAAATGCAGTTTTCCAGAGAAATTAAGGCACACTATAGATGGAATTCACACTCTTGAGCATTCACAGGGAGCAAATATTTGGAATGCCAGCATCAATTATTTTGCTTTTCTCATGATCTGTTTGAAGCAAATATCAGCACATAACCAAAGCAAATTGTCAAATCCTAATTTCAGTGATCCTGGAGGAAATATTTTTTAGTGTCAGTGAAATTATTCAGTAACATAAATGAGATCAGAATTTGGCCTCCTGCTTTATCTTTTTCAAAAATTCTTTAGTATACAAATGCAGATGTTGTAGTTCTTAAATGAAGATATTTGGATAGCATTTGAAGTAGCAGCCTGTAAGAACATAGAGAGCTTACGATGTACACTGAGCAATGTACACTGTAAGAATTAATGTTTATAGCTGGATACAGCTGATTTGGGGGCAGGAGAGAATGGAGGGGAAAGAAGGAGGAGAAGGAAAGAAATAAGAAAGTCCAGGGAGAGTGAGAGGAGGGAGAATGAAATAACACAATCTACTGAATGTTAACTCTGTATCAGCCTGAAGAGGAAAAGGACCACCCATGGGGAGGACAAGTGAGTCTAACATTTTCTTAAAATTCTGGCTGCCTTTGAAATGCAGCATCCTACAAAGCAGCTGTTGCAAAAAGTATTAACCAGCTTCAAGTGCAGGTATAAACTTCATGCTATCCAGACTTCTAATACATCCTGTCAGCTGTGTTTACTCATGTTGATCTAGAACACATGACGTTTATTGGACTTGGTTGATCTTTGCTGGTGTAGAGGAGCTCAGACTTGAATGATACTGCTGCATTTCAGGAGAGCAGGTAGCAACTGCAATATTTCTTTCCTTAATGGTGCTGCCAGTAAAAAAATATGATTTCATAATGTCTTAGATTGCCTAGGAGTTGTTCATGAATATATCAGTATTTCATTAACCGACCTGCAACTTCTGGTTTGATTTTCCCCCCTGCCCTAGTTCTAGCTTGACTTTTTTGAGTTTTTCCCTTATCTAGGCAGAGTTTTGAGCCCTTTACATCATTATGCCTTTGTGGGTGCAGAGACCACAGTAATCTAAACCATCTTCAAATTGTGTGCCAAGAAACTTTTAGGCAAAAAGTACAGGATTTAGCCACGTGCTGGAGGAGGCATGACTTTAGTGTAAGTACTGGGGGCATACCTCTATTGCACACAGCCTCTTACTCCCCTGCAATAGTACCTTCATTATGATGTTTTATAGAAATACCACTTTAATCTGGATCCTTTTCTGTTGCCTGTGTTTTGTAAATGGCTTGTGGTATTTTGCCTGAGTGGAACCAAAACAAGTTGCCATAGTAATAGTACCCAGGACTCTCTGCACCGTTATTTTCCTGAAAAAACCCAACCCAAGAAGGTGAAATAAATTGTGCTCAGAGTAATGACAGCATTGCACTTCCTCTTGCCCAAGGTTTCAGCTTATGTGCTGGTTTGAGGCTANATTTTCACCTTTGGCTTCTAAGCAGTCCTTAAGAAAGTGTAGGGCAGTGCTTGTGCTGCAGTAAAGAAAACTTGCAGGTGCAGCTGTGTTTTCCTTTCAGAAGTTTTGACTGTGAAAGCAGCCCCTTTCTTTCTCTTCCTCACAATGGGTGTGCTTTGTTCTCAGAAATAAATGTTGTGCAGTTTACAGAATAAGAATGTGGTGGGGTTTTTCCAGAGACTAGCTGTGAGGCCTGGTTCAATGATGCCAATAGTTTTTGTCTTCAAAAGTTTTTCCATTGCTGAAAATGGTGGAACGGTTTCTTGTAGCTCCCCTCTGCTGGGAAGAGGTAGGGGTTAGAAAGAGGAAAGCATTCAAGACAGGTGGCTATTTCTTTGAGACAAGTGCTTTGCTGTCTGACTGATAAAAGCCCTAAATACAAACTTACATGTTGCAGCTCACCATCTCTTTTCACTTGTGCAGTGTGACACAGTTCAAAATAATATGCCTTGGACTCATTACTGATGATTTCCATGCACCAAATATACTTACAAGTTGTATATGCCACTCAATAATTGTAGAAAACAGGCAGTACAGAAAGGAGAAGAGTGTCTGCAATGTGCTGTGTCCTGTATCAAAACTAGCAAGTGTGTGTTTGTGGGGTGCATATATGGGTTTTACTGCTGCATTATTTGGCTTATTAGTTTGTATCAAATAGAGGGGTTTTCATCCAAAGCTTTTGCAGGGGAATAAGGTAAGGCGTAGAAGGACTCTTGCCAAAGATATCTTGATGAACAGAAGTTAGAGGTACTGCAATAAACCCAATGTATTAATTATAGTAATTCTTTTAAAGGAAATACTATCTTGAAACTGCTATACTATAACTGGGTTTTATTAAATCATGTTTGTGATAATAACAAGACATGTAACATTTGCCAAGTCACACGGAGTCTAAATATAGTAATTCTTGTGTTAGTATCAAAGTTTACAACAACAGCAGCAACAACAAAATTATTAAAAAGTAAGAAATTGTGATTGTGATATCTTTGAGCTATCTGTAAACTTTTTTTTTGTTGTTGTTTTTTTTTCATTGTAAGAATCTATGTAAGCTGAAGGGTAGGCTGACTAAATCCACTCAAGAAAAAGCTGTCAAAGGCAAAGATGACAACTGGTTCAGGAAGCCATTAAGTTTCAAGTTAGCTGGAGATCAGGAGAGTGTTATGGGGAAATATCACTATAGGCTCGTTTTATTATGTATTGTTTTATTATTTATTTTTTATTTACTTACTCTTCACAGTTACTTTGTTCACTCTGAGAAAGAGTGCTTGTCCAGGTGACCCTTTGGCCTAAGCCTGTACCTTTTCATCTCAAGAACCTGGACAGAAATGTTATATAAATCAACAAGAAGTAGTTGTGCTGGTTCTTTTAGGCTACAATCTGAATCTGTCCACTTTTGCAAGACTAACAAAAAATGTTATGACTCTGGAAACTGCCATAGAACCCTTTTATTATGGCATGTTTTAAAAAGTAGATGAATAAACGTTTGTATAGTCTGTGTGTTCTTGTAAATGTTTGGGGCTGGATTTGATGTAAGTGGAAAACATAGCAAAGTCTTACACATTTGCTTGCAGCAAATATAGCCTTAATAAGTCAGTGCTGGGAGTGGCATAATTCAAAATTATAGCAGCTGGATGACAGTTAGCATGGACTGGATCTGAGATTTTTTTTCCAATAAAGGTATCTGTCTTCTTTTCCCCCTCCCCTTTTTCTCACAAAATCCTTCTAAAAACATTTTTGTACAGGAGAATGGGAACAGCACTCTGGGGTTACTTGACCACGGTGCCACAAAGAAAAGTGAAAAACTAAATAAAATTGCAACATCATTTCTGCAGAAAACCAGAACATTTTATTTCCTCATTTTAAAAATAATCCTTCTGTGGTTTTTCAACTCTTTGAAAACCTTTTCACTTTTTTTTGCACCGGATGTGTTCAGAGCAACTGGTTTGCTTTACCACTTTGCCCTGGGATATCCGGATCTTAAAGAATATTTTCCTTTCCCCATAGATGCCAGCTAAGACATGCTGGGGGCAGAACTATTTTAAAGTGAAAACGATCAACTATTATGCTTCATAGTTGTTATTCCTGTCTGATAATAACCTCCTTCAGAAAGTGCCTGCCTCTTGGGGAACCATTCAATACCTGATGTATTTCAGGTAGCAGTACTAAGACCGTTCATTTTGTGCCTTCCTGTTCCGTATTGACCCTGATAACTACAGAAAGTCATAATTTGTATAATTAATAGTTGAATGGGGTGGCATTAGTTGCAAGTGTCTGCCTTCTGAAAGTGAGAAGGTAAGATAGTTTTCAAGCAACTGTGAAAGATGGGTAAGAAAGTGCTACTGAACCTGTTAGAAACACGAAATAAAAGCCTACTATATCAGTGATGTTACAATATTGGTATTCTAAAGTCCTTTCCCAAAGGTATTTTTCTATAATATGTATAGATATATCAATGGATGGATATTTTCCCCCACTGTTTTCTTCTGTAGCAGTTTAGTGATTTTTTTTTTGTTTGTTTGTTTTATCTAAAAGGAAAACATAGGATACAAATTGGACAGGACTAACATGATTAGCACTGAAATACATGAACTCTTATCACTATTTTGCACTTCTTTGCACAGACAATTGTTTAAGTGATAATTAGTAAATATGGATGAGAGAATCATGGAAGAAAGCCAGTGTAAAGGAATAGGAGGCTGAGATGATCACTTCCTCTTTTCTAGCAGAAAGGGAATAGAGAGGGAAAGGAGATTTGGCTGCCTTTGGGTGAAGATGAATGAAACATGCATTCGTTGCCACAATATAATTTAATTACTTGGTTTGTTTATTTAGAGGGCTCCATAAAATTGTGCCCTAAGGACTGTCAAGATTTAGATATTCCTGTCCAAGTGTAATAAAGAGTCCACTTTGAAAATAAAATGCTTTGGTTATGCAGTATACCCTAGTCTGGTATTATTGATTTCAATTTGTGTGTAATTCTGTCATCTCTATTCCTTCTTATAGGAAAAAAAAAAATTTTTGGCTTTAGCTAATTAAATATTGATAACTGTGTGGGAAAACCTGTAGGATAGCAATGAATGACCTTTTTTTTTCTTTTGTTTTTTTTTTTTTTTCCATGCCCCCTGGAACAACAAAAGGATGAAATGATGGAAGTCTGGTTTTGTTTCAGCTTACTGCGGTACTACTCCTGACCTCTGTGGAGTCTTGCTCCCTGAGTTGCTCCTTGTGATAGGAGGCAAGATGAAGCCCTTAGGCAGAAAAAACATACATAACTTAAATTTTTTGACATGTCTTCATTATGTGAGAGGCCCTGGAGCTAGCTGCAGTTGCTTAAGGACAGGAAAAGCTTGAGGACAGCTAAAGCATCTGTGTTCACCTGGGAAAGAAGGGCTGTTTGCACCTCCGGCACAGTATTTCAATTGTTACAGCTCTCTGTTTTTAGAAGCTTGAAGGGAACTACAGATAAATTTGTTCCACTGTGTGCTTCAGTAGCCAACTTTGCTAGTGAGGGTAAAACATTAAATCAGATTGACAGGTTGCCTGCAATTTTGATTTCAAGATTAATTTTCTTCTCAGGTTAGCATACAGGCCACTGAAAATAGTTCTCAGTATTTTCAAGACTTCTTGTATATTGTACTGCCATTTGAAATTTTCACTTTTATTTGGCATCTTTTAAGTCAAAACCTTCTCATGGAGGAAAATAACAATTCTACATAAAAGAAGAGTATCATCATCTAGATATAACACAGTTCTGTATTAATTACTCAGAATTTTCAAGGCTGATATAAAGTTATTTGCTTCCTGAAGCGTTTTCAACTCTAATAAAGGACAACAACCCCCCGAAAAACATAGTGTTGTAGTGTTTCAGTGGCTGTCATGGATTTTGAAATTCTGCAAACCCATTTTTGTGGTTGTGATGAAAGCACTGATGTGTTCAGTGGCTGTGTGTACATTAGTCCTTTTAGTTAGCATTGGCCAGATTACTGTGTCCTTCTGGATGGTGTCTACCTTCCCAGTTTGACATGGAACCGGCTCAGTTTTTCTGTCAGCTACCAGCTGTGCTTGCACATGTTCTCTGTTATATTTAGGAAACAAGAAGAAACCTGATCCACTGCCAATCCAAAATAGTTGTTTGTAATGTCAAGGACATTAGTAGCCAAAAGCAGTTTACTTTCAATTTTGTTTTTCCTGACAAATGTGAGTTATACGGACAAATTAATTTTTTTTTCCTTCCAGAAAAACTAATTTTAAATTTTCTTGCTTGTGATGAACTTATGCTATACCTGCTTAGACAAAGGCAATGTTCTTGCCCCAAACCTGTTTTAAGTTGAAGTGAAAAATAGTCAGATCTTACTGGAATGGGATTGTGGGTGGTTTTGGCTAGCTCAGGGGTTTACAGATTTTGTTACCTGAAGTACAGCAACTCATCCTTTCCTCCTTAGTTCTGCATTTGGGCACTGCTTTGGGATGAAGGAACATGAATAATAAACTCTCCCTGACATCTGCAGAAGGCAGTAGCTGTAACTCACGATAGAGGTCACTGGTAGGACAAGAGGTTTGTATTGTGTCCTTTTTTCCTGTTGCCAGTCATTTATTTTTTTATAGTCATTAAATGTTAAAATAAAAATGATCATACATTATAAGCACTTCCTTTGATGGAGTATACAAATGTCATTTAAAACAAAGTGAACTAATTTAGGTTAAACATTCCGTGGGAGTAGCTTTATGTTAGGACTGGATTCATTTGCATCCCAGCTCCAGCTTCCATCTTAACTGATTTTCCTAATAACAAAACCCAAATGATAGCACCCAGGCTAGCCTTTAGAAAAACCCTGAGGTGAGCCTACTAAGTGAGTTAACTTTAGAAGGTATTTCTTAAATGACTGTATACAAAACCTTGTTCTTGTAGGTCTATTAATAGTGAAATGCTTTTTGAAGATACTTGTAGATTAATTTTGACCAATAAGAAGATGAACATACTGTCAGTCTATTTTCTAAATCCGTGCTTTGTTATTTCTTCTTGCAGTTAGGCATACCTTTGGTTCACTTTTAGTATCTGTACTGAGTCTCATAGAATGAGATTAACTGCCTCCATAGCAGCCCACATGGTGCTATGTTTTAGATTTCCCACCAGAACAGTGTTGACAGCACTGATGTTTTTGCTATTGCCTATCACTTGCACAATGCCTCTTTCTACTCTGTCAACCCGGGAAGCAGGTGGGCAATAGGTTGGGAGGGGACAGTGCCAGGACAGCTGACCTGAGCTGACCAAAGAGATATTCCATGCCATATAATATCACAATTCAGCAATGTAATTAACAGTGGGGAGTTTTTCCAGGGTTGATTTTGCTGGTAGATTGGCTGGTCATCTGTGTGCTGCTGGGAGGCGGTGAGTGGCTGCTTTTACATCAATTCGGTTTTGTTTGGTTTTTATTTTCTTCACCTCTTAAACTGTCTTTGTCTTCTCCTACAAGCATTTTTTTCTTGTTTTTGCCCTTCCAATTTTCTCCCACATCTCACTGGGAGGGAGTAAGCAAGCAACTAGGTGAGGGTTTGTCTGCCAGCTGAGGTTAACCCACCACTGTACTATATGTCAGCTAAAAGGTTGTGCCTTCTGTTTTTGTAAGGTTGTTGTTATTTTGACATTATATCATAGCTTAAAATGTATAGATTTATGACCTCTGTATAGAAGGAGAAAGAGCACAAATGTAGAAACTCATGAAAACCCTCTTTTCTTCTGCCAAATCTGAAATCCCTTGGTATGGGAAGTTTCTGTATATGGGTAGAAAGAAGTAGTGTCAGCTGCAAAAACAGTGAAAGCTTTTGAACAAACTGGAGACCTCCCCAGAAACATCACAATATTTAAGTGAAAATTGTTTGCCAACGGAAATATACATAGGCTATACTTTTTTCTTCATTAAGGAGTATACACACATCTAAGCCAAGATTAGTTCTGTCAGTTGGTTTGGATTTAGTGTAAAGCAAACATGGACATAGAAATGTAATGCTGGTGCTTTCACATTATGTTAAGTCAGTCAAACAGTTTCAAAATTTAGAACAATGTAATCTTAGATGAGAGGTGTTTGAAATACTAATCCGAATTGATTCTTGGTTTATAGTCTCTATGCTTCAGGGTTCAGAGGAAAAGGAAATTGTATAAGAAAAAAGAGCCATTGTAGTTGTGAGCAAAAGTAGTAACTTTGGGGGAAGCTGCAGAGAATTCAGGTTAGAGCACCAAATATTATGAAGTGAAATGAGGCAAAGTGCAGAGTTAAGAGTGTCGATAACTGATGTTGGTAGTTGTTGCAAATGTAACTGCTACTGCTACTACTGGAAGAGATTACAGAATACATTCAAAAAGACTGCTGGGCAAATTAAATGGCAAATAAATATGTAAGAATGAGAGCCATTAAAAATAAACAGACAAACCTGAACATTCCAGAAACCTAGAACTGATTTGTGGGGCTTTGTCTATATTTCTGAAAGTAGCTTACAGGCGTTCTTAGAAAAAAACCCCAAACTTCTGAAAATGAATACTGAAAAATATCTGTTAAAAGGTAATGTCAGAAAAACAAAGGAAGAGGTTGTATTCTTTCTGTATGTTCAGTGTTGGTATAGAAATGGATATAAATGATAAAGAGTGATATTATAATGAAGTAAAATGAATTTTTCTATGTTGCAATAAAAAAGGTCCCCATCATCTTCTCTGTTAATTCCCCCCCTAAGTTCAGTTCATACATTCTGCAACACAGAGGGATTTTTACAGTTCAGCTAGTGGACCATGAAACTCAGTTGGTGAATTTATGTCATCTAGAAAAAAATTGCCTCTTCATTTTCAGTTGCTGTAAGTAATATAGGAATGGTAGTCTTAAATTACTTCAAGTAATATTTGAGGGACTACAGGAAATCAATTAAAAACTGAAAAATTACTCATCTATTTGTACACTGATTTATTTTCTGTTGAGTGTATTATTCCTTTCCATGTGTGTTGTTTTCTTAACTGGATACTAACTCGAGTTCCTAATTAAAAAAAAAAACAAACAAAAAACCCACACCAAAAAAAAAAGCAACAAAAAAAACCCTCAAAACAAAACAAAAAAAAACAACCCATCACCAAACCAAACAAACCAAAACAAAACAAAAGCAACACACACACAAAAAAAAAACCCAAACAAATGAAAGCCCTACCGAAACAAACAAAAATCCCAACCAAAACAACAAAACCCAAAACCAGCTGCTGGATTTTCCCCAATTACTGTATTTTCCCCTACATCTTCCTGTACCAGAGGTTAAAAGTGTGCAAAAATCTGTATTGCGAAGTATGGGTGACATCCTGCAAATTGCTTCCATGAATTTCACAACAAGGTTTCCTGGTGGTCACATGTGATGTAATGCCATACATCTCCCTTTGTGTTTTTTCTACCAGACTCCAGTAGAATATGGTTTGTTTCAAGTAATCAAAACCATGACCATATAAAACCTGGTTATTGTGTATCCACAAAACTGTGTGTGGGTTTAATTTAGTGGAATTTTTGTTTTAACAGGGTTTAGCAGAAAGCTGTTACTTCCCCAGGTTTAGAAATATGCTTTGATCTCTGCCTACTTATTTCATCTTTTCTTAAGTTAGATACAGCCTCTCATTATATTTAACTGAATACACGGAAAGTGTAATAGAACATCATCTGGTGCTAACCTGCAGGTTACATAGTGCAATGGTGAAGACAGTAGGGTTTCAGTTTCATTTGTGTTGTCAAATTGACGGATTAGCCTGTGCTTGTTGTGGGTTATGTGCCAAATGATGTCTTGAATCTAATTCCAAAGAAAACAACAGGCTTTCCAATCGATGAAAGCCTTGAAGGAGTTCTTTCTGGTTGTTAGAAATAACAGATGACTGAAAAGCTCAATCACATAAAAGTGTACGCGCTGCTGTGTTCATCGTAGTTTACGTATTGAGTGGAGCATAGGAAATAATATAATATCATGATTTCATTAGGAAAAAAAAACCCCTAACAATATTAAAATTAATGTTCTGAAAACCAGCATTATGATATGGTGATATTCTACACAAGTACTTGAGATGGAATGTATCTTTCAGAGCTTCATGAAGGAAATAGCTATGAAAGCTCTTTTAATTTGCCATAAAAGTAGAGGCATCTTGCATCTACAGCCTGTTTGCACCATCAATATGTGGGTTAGAAGTTAGTGATGCTCTAGTGGAAATTACATTAGAACTGAGAGGTCGACCTTTTGATCCTGAAGTCTTTCTTTTTTGTCATTCTGGACTCACTTCTGGGCATGGAAACCAGAATGAACATGAAAGCATGAGAAAGTAAAGAAAGAATTAAAGAAACTGGAAGTATTGCTGAACTGAAGGGGCACTAAGGAAAGATTAGTAAAGGAAGGTTTAGTCTCATATGAACACCAGGCAATTTCTGATATCTGCTATTGTAACTATTTCTGAGAACCAGACACACTCATTTAAAAATAATCAGTTTCTTTATGCTGAAAAGTGTCATGGTGTGTGCATATTTAGGGCCATTACCTCAACACATAGTTGAATTCCCTCAGGTAAGCAAAATAAGCAGAACAAAACACTACAAAAGGTGCAAAACTGTGATATCTAATGTACTGGATGGTTTTGGTTCCCATTTAAAAAAAATATATTTATATATTTTAACTCTGAAGTTTTATAAGTTTATTCTGTCACATTCACACAATTTTACCAGTATACTGTAAAAACAATATTTCCTTTCACATGTTTTAGAAATGATAGATATAGATTAGATGTAATCTTGTTTTCTGCAGTGAAGTAAAACAGATCTACCACAAAATTACCACTGAAACTTCTACTGCTGCAGTTGCAGAAATCTGGTTTACCTGCATGTCTTTCAAAACTGATGAAAGGTTTCCTGTGCTATATTTTGGACCTTTGTATTCAATACATTGTCTTTAACAACTGGACTTCTTAGATCAAATTAGTTGCTCTGATATAGATGGTGATGAGAAGTATGGGTGAATTAGAAACTTTGTTTCAGATATTTTGAGTCTTCCTGTCACATGTTTATGAGGTTCAAAGAGGCAAAATGCAGGGTCCTGCACTCAGGATGGGGTGGACCCCAATATCAATACAATCTAGAGGATGAAAGCATTGAGGGGAGCCTTACAAAGGATTTGGTGATTAGTGGTGCATGGAAAGTTGGACATGAGCTGACAATGAGTTCTTGCAGCCCAGAAGGCAAGCTCTATCCTGATGTGCATCAAAAGAAGTGTAGCCAGTAAGTGGGAGAGCTGATTCTGCCCCTCTACTGCACTCCATGAGATCTCACCTCACGTACTGCCTCTAGTTCTGGACACCTCAACAGGGAAAGACATGGACCTGTTTGTTGGTGCAGGTCCTTAGGAGAGCCATGAAAACAATCAGAGGGCTGGAACACCATTCCTATGAAGACAGGGTGAGAGAGTTGGGGTTGTTCAGCCTGGAGAAGAGAAGGTTCTGGGAAGACCTTACTGTGGCTTTTCAGTACTCAAAAGAGGCTTATAAGAAAGCTATAGACAAACATTTGAGCATGGTCTGTTGTAATAGAATGAGGGGTAATGATATTAAACTAAAGAGGGTAGATTTAGACTCAATATAAAGAAGACATTTGCCCATAGAGGTAGTAGAAGCCCCATTCCTGGAAATATTCGAGGTCAGGTTGAGTGGGGCTCTGAGCAACCTGATCTAGTAGAAGTTGGCCTTGTTCCTTGCAAGAGGTTTGGACTAGATGACTAGGTCCCTTCCTACCCAAACCGTCCTCCAATTCTATTTTCACTTCCTTGTTCAGTTGTTTCATATTATTGACAAATACCAAGTCTTTCAAATACTGGCTATCTATCCTAAGCCATGACAAATCCACATTTCACTGTCTGATTTGGTTAAAAACGATGTTGTGATAGAAGTGTCAGGCTATTCATGATATTGTTGGGAAAGCTTAAGGGATCATTTTGATTTGGACACATAACAACAACAACAAAATTAGTGTACATATGAGAAGCTGAATGCAAACTAGCTGTCAAAGTGATAACCTAATATGGCATTCTGGTATCCAAGCATATTCCAAAAGGTTTTGTGGGTTCATGTTGTCCAGTGTGTACTCTGTAATAGTTTGTTTGGTCAATTTGGTAGACGTCATTTAGGAAGGATTCTATTTTAATCATCTGTGATAATTTGCTACAAAATTATTTAAACAGATTGTAGTAGTCTGGCTTGACTTTGTTTTGAGGTATTAACAGTATTTTTGCTTTTTCTATAAGAGGAAACCCCATTATTTTTAGTTTGGAATGCATTCAAGTGTAACTATTCAGAAGACGAGTGCAGTGTTCTATAGGCTCTAGGAGAGAGCATAATGAGAAATCATGCTGGGAAAACACAGAAGTTGTCCAGCAGTGCAAAATGAGAGATCAGTGTAGCATATTGCTTAAAGATCTACAAATACGTTGGCATTAATTAATGAACCTATTAATTTTATCAATGCTGTAAGGCTCTTCCACTCTGAACTCTTTGTTTCTTCTGTGTATTTTATTCACTTCAAAAGTGAATGCCCAAATAATCAGATTGGTTCCATCATTCAGTTATGGGGCTTACAGAAGTGTAAATAAAAATCTTTTAATCAAATTGAAGAGGCTTTGAGTTAGGTTTGTAGCTAGGTAGAAGTTATAAGAACATAACAACATAATCATATTTTATTCTATTTGATATCTGAACTCCTCTGTGCTGCCATGGTTAATCGAGCAGAAGTTATATGACAGTGAAGAGATGTAAAAATGGCTCAGTGACATTTTCTTGTTTGATATCTGGTGTCCTGGTGGTGCAACAGACTGTATGGTGGTACATAGGTGATGGCTTCCCAGAGAAACCTGCCTTCTGTGATGCTTATAGCCCTTCTTGCCTTTATGCAGGACTTGGCATTTTCTTAATTGGTACTCCAGTGTTCAAAGCTGACCCTTCACAGTGGAGTCCTGGTAGGAATCAGGGATGGCTAGCTTTGAAAGTATTGACATGTCTCAGAGTTAAATAGAAGTGGCATGGGATCCATTTTCTTTCTACTGGGTCATCAGACAAGTGATTTTTGCAATTTTTGGTAGCCCATTGTATATTTATGGTACTGGTTTCTGCCCCTTACAGACAGCATAAGAACTTTTCACATGAAAATTAAAAAGTGAATTGGTCACAGAAATAACAAAACAGTTGGATTAACACATGCACACACACCAGTTTCTTCCCTTATGAGGCATCAAAAAGAGTTGGTAAGACTGCTTTAGAAAGGGATGTGATGAGAGGTAAAACTTTGTAGCCATGTGAGTTATGGGAGTTTAGAGAAGCTTCTGCTTTTATGAGTTCAACTGATCAAAATTACCATATTTTTCTCCCAACTTTTTTGGCACAAAAGCCTTTATTCATAGTTCAGGTTGAGTTTCGGGATGAGTTCACAAATTTCAGTTTAAGAGTGGATTGGGAGCAATTACTCTGAGATGAGTTATGGTAGTCAGGCAGACAAGCTGAGAAAAATTAGTACTGGGTATGTGTGACTGTTCTTAAGAGAAAAGGGTCACAGATTGTTTACTTTCAGTCTTGGGTGCAGATAGTTTAATGCTTAGGTTAGTAAGGAAATAAGGAGAGGTGATATGTGAGGGCATCTGCACTGGACACTGAATTTTGCCTATATAATCCTTGATGATTCTGCAGGGTAATAAGAATAGTCAGAACTGAGATATCAATATTTCTTCCTTTAATTATGATTGAATTAGGATGAGTTTCAGAAAATGCACAAACTTCATTTCTCTCAAAATCTTGAGAGAGTCATTCCCCACTGGAATGGGCTGCCCAGGGAGGTGGTGGAGTCACTGTCCCTGGAGGTGTTCAAGGCAAGTTTGGACATGGCACTTGGTGCCATGGTCTGCTCTCGAGGTCTGTGGTAATGGGTTGGACTTGATGATCTTTGAGGTCTCTTCCAACCTTGCCGATACTGTAATACTGTGATACTGTGATAATTCTATCAAATTCCATTTTAAGTGGATGGTTATACCTAAGTATGATTTTGCTGCAGTCCTATGAGTTTTAGTTTCTTATTTTGTCTTTATGAAAATTTGGACTTAACATGGTGAAAAGAGCAGCAAATAACTTGAAGTTGCTTTTTTGTGAGTAAAACAAATGTTGCCTTCAGCCAGTGAAACTTTCTAGTGCTGTTGTTTGTAACATAGGCTGTGGTGGAAGCTTCTGTTCAGAACATCTAAATATAGGTAGAGTTGTTAAAATAGTGTGCTTTCCAGGTGAACTTCCGAAACTATATATGTATAATATTAAAAGCTTATTTCTAAATTAATATAATTTGATATTGCTGTATTGTACTTTTTATTTTCCATAGTAAAAAAAGCTGGTTTAATTTTTTTATAAGTTGGCATTCTCCTAAAGCAAAGATTTCAGCTCAGTGCTGCTGTTAACTTTCAGAGGTAATCTGCCTCTTTTAATTAAACTGTATTCAGTGAAACCACTTGAAACCATTTAAGAAAGGAACTTGCTTGAAATACTTGATGAATGTGAATGTGATCCAATTTGGCAACCACAACTAAAGAAAGAAATAGTTCTGGAACTGAGTCCCCCCTTTTCTCCACTGACTGTGACTTAGTGGGAGTGTTTCCTTCACAATAAGAGGAAATCTCATTTGTTACATGGTGACTTTTAATGTTATCTCTGTAAGCACTGTTTAAAGACAAATTACAATACCAAACACAGATTTAATGGAAAAAACATGAATCAAACATGGGTAAAATGTATAGCTTGGTTCTAAGAAAATATATATATATTTATTAATTTATTTTTAAGGATAACCTGTTCTATATAAAAGCCAAAAACTTTGAAGAAATTGTTTTCTTTAATTTTGTTTCATTTTCTGCAGATGTTCCATGTTTCATCTTGTGAAAGGGCTTGCTAGAGGGCAGGGCTCCCACCCAGAGGGACGTGGGCAGGCTGGAGAGGTGGGCCCAGGCCAACCTCACGAAATTCAACAAGGCCAAGTGTAAGGTCCTGCACCTCGATCAGCACAATCCCAAGCACAAATGCAGACTGGGTGGTGAATGGCTGGAGAGCAGCCCTGAGGAAAAGGACCTGGGGGTCTGGGTTGATGAAAAGCTCAACATGAGCCTGCAGTGTGCACATGCAGCCCAGATAGCAACAGTGTCCTGGGCTGCATCAAGAGAAGTGTGGCCAGCAGGGCAAGGGAGGGGATTCTCCCCCTTTACTCTGCTCTCGTCAGACCCCATCTGGAGTACTGTGTGCAGTTCTGGAGCCCCCAGCACAGAAAGGACATGGAAGTGTTGGAGCGGGTCCAGAGGAGGGCCACGAAGATGATCAGAGGGCTGCAGCAGCTCTGCTATGAGGACAGGCTACAAGAGTTGGGGCTCTTCAGCCTGGAGAAGAGAAGGCTTCAAGGAGACCTTGTAGTAGCCTTCCAGTATCTGAAGGGGGCCTACAGGAAGGCTGAGGAGGGACTATTTACAAGATCTTGCAATGACAGGACAAGGGGCAATGGGTTTAAACTGGCAGGGGGGAGATTTAGACTGGATGTTAGGAGGAAGTTCTTTACAGTGAGGATGCTGAGACACTGGAACAGGTTGCCCAGGGAGGTTGTGGCTGCTCCCTCCCTGGAGGTGTTCAAGGCCAGGTTGGACGACGCCTTGAGTGACCTGTGCTAGTGGGAGGTGTCCCTGCCTATGGCAGGGGGTTGAAACTAGATGATCTTTGAGGTCCCTTCCAACCTTACCATTTTATGATTCTATCTTGTAAATGATACTTTAAAGTCATCAGTGGTGTAAAAGCTGAGAATAGTGACAGCAAATCAAAGCATTTGTTTCAAATCTTGGAAGAGGACTTTGGAAGTAGTCATGATATCTATAATCGTGATTTAAGAACAGTTTGATACAGTCAACACATCATAAAGCACATTTAGTTAACTATCATAGTTTAAGGAAAACTAAGAGATGTGACATTTTGTAATCTCTAACACATTTTTCTTAAGAAGCAAGATATTGAGTGATGTGGCAAATGGCAGACAACACAGAAGTTTACCCTTGTACACGACATGTAATGATTGCTCTAATCTGAATTTCTGATCCCATGTAAACCTGCATAAATACTTGGATAGGCTTTAACTGAAAAGATTATTTAATATAAATCTCAATGACTTAAAATAAAGATGCTTAACTAATCTACCTATAAAAGAAAGTAATCATTATCAGAATCAGCTGATTGATATCAATTGTACATGAAAGAAAACTAGATGTAGACAACTCCATTCCTAATTCTATTTTGAGGTTTTCAATGGCCTGCCACTGGGAAGTCATTTAGCCTGTGCATACCTCTGGTTCTTATTTTGGAATATGAGGGGACTTACTCTTTCAACAACATATGGTTTTATAAATATTAATATATTAACACTGCTATTGGGCGTAGTTTTGTGTACAATTAAAACTATGTTTTACTTTGTTAAAATGGTTTATTATATATTCTGCCAAATGCTGGGACAGTTAGGATCTTTAACAAAGTAATACAAAAAGAGGAAAACAACTAAAGAAAATAGAAACTGAAATAGAAGAACACTGTAATGTAAGCAACAGAGTAGAACAACACTATGATCATGATTCAGAAGTTAATCTAGGGTTTAGTGTGTAGCCTTTCCTTCGTGTATTTACATTTACTTTCAGTCTAAATTTTATTCCTTTGTAATACTAGATTTTTGAAGTTATTTCACATCCATATAACATTTGTATTTCTCTTGTAACTGCTGATGCACACTGTAAAAATTATCATGCCTCCAGAAAATAATCTATGTCAAAATGTTGGAATAATAATGAGATTTGTTGTATTAGATTAATACTGTTTAAATTTACAGTCAGCAGATAATAGATAATTCAATTTGAGTTTTGCGGTTTTAGTCAGTGAAAATTTATTTAATTGATTTTATTGAAGTAAATAGATTTAGAATAAGAATAATGTCTCAAAGCTTGCCTGGTCACTGAGAGGAAGGAGTGTCACCTGTTAGCAACAGGAGTGTATATAGAAAGCAGATATGATAATACTTCTAAATTATTATTGAAAGCATTTCTAGGAGTTAGAGGAGTATAAATGTTGCCAGAGACTTAGGGCTCCTCTCAGGAAAATGTATTGTTCTCTGGAATTTATGTATTAGAAATGGGACAAATGGACACATAGCAGACACAGCTAGAAAAAGAAATTGAGAAATGGACATCCAGGGTGAACTAGAGTAAGATCTACAGGAGTTGAGTTGATTTATTGCTTTAGTGAGCAGTACACCTTATGTTTTCCTACTTCTTGCAACTGAGCCAGAAGCATTTTTTATGTTTTAAAGAAATTATTCTATAAGTAAAATCATAGACATAGAAAGTCAAAGCATGTCACCAGTTTGTTTGTCTAGTTTATTCTCTTACCACAAAGCAGTATAAATCTATATACTTCCACAATGAATATTTACGATTCATCTGGACACAGACCTCCAGCATCTCTAAATAATCTGTGCTAGTGCTTTGCTGTTCTTACTTCTAGAAAACATCTTTGTGAAAATGAAGTCCTGTTAACTAATCTCTTCTTTACATCCTTCTGTAAAATAGTTCTGCAATTTATTTAATCGCCTTAGTATCTTCTGGATTTTGTGACGGCTCAAAGGCAGTTGATTTTCTGTATCTGAAGACTGCCATATTGACTAAACATGGCTTCTTGTTCCAGCTTGTAGCTACTCATTTCAGTTATTTCAGTTTTAGTTCATAACGTTTTCAAGGGGTCACTCTTGCTGCCAGTGAGCCGAACACAGTCTAAAATCATGCTTCTGTAAAACTTGCAAAGATTTTTTTGCTGCTGTTCATTGTGCAACACAAGTCAGATATTTGAAAAGCAATGATGCAGAGAGTCTAGAAAAAAAATAACTTTTTCAAACAAACATTTGTTGCTATCAGTAGTGTTGAAGACACAAAAGTCATTTGCTGTGTACTGGCATTATGCTATTTAACTAACCACAATGGCAATGCTTGTTAAGACTGGCAGGGCTTCAGACAGAATAATATCTCTGGGTATAAGCAAGAAGGATTTTTATGAAATCGGGAGAACAGGAAACATGCTATCAGGCTATTTTTCTGAAAGATGAGATCCTTTAAAGGTCTTAACATTCTTAGATAAGGATCTGTTTTCCAAAATAAGAAATTGGTAAAAATTGTTTGGATAGAATGCCAGAAACAAAGCACTATTTTCCCTGGATTCTCCTGTTGCATCGACAGGCAGGTAGCTTAGAAAGTGTTTCTTGTGTACTTGTATTAAGTTCCATAATTTCATTTTGCTGTTGATTATTAGTAAAGTTTCAGAAAATTTTGCTACTAGGAGACTTGCTTTTGTATCGTAGTTGTGTTCAGTATCTCAATCTTAACATTTACTTGACCTGATCACCAATTATATCTACACTAAATGGATTTGTACGGTTATTAGAAAGAGAGGTTTTGGTTTTTTTTTAATGATTAGCAGACTATGTTGTAGTCCTATAAAACGCGGTTGGTTTACAACTATTTGTGTTTTTAATTTCTAAACTCACTTTGAGTTAAAATCCTGTCTGCATTTTTTGTGAAATAGAATTTCTAGTTTGTGATAAATCAGAAGTTTTCAGAAACTGTGATTTCTGTAGTAATCGTATTTTCATTATTGAATGATTGATTAGCAAGTTAATTCACAGGGGAAGAGAAAGAATTTGTGGATTTATGAAATGCCTAAATTATTGACTGGGTAATAATGACTGAGAATGATGACATGTTTTGTGCAATAATTGCAACCTATTTCATCAAATCATATGGTACATAAATGAAAGTCTTTTACTGAATGCTGTCCCAAAAGGAACAAAGTTGAAGCAGGTATCTATCTCTCTTCAGATTTATTTCACCTGAAACTGAAAGAACAAATTGTTTAAATAAGGCTAGAAAGACGATCAAGATAATCACATCACCAGACCTTAAATGACTACATTCCTCTATCAGAAAGCAGCTTTAATTTCACTGATTAATGAATTTAAATTTGTTTTAATGTTTTATCCACACTATGCCTTTTACTAGGCTATACTGGTAGTGTTAAATGCTTTGGGGAGTGTTCCTATTAAATTATACCTTGGATACTGGTAAAAATAAAAACACAGGAACAGCTATGTTTTATTTCCACTTGACCATGATACAGCAGTTGTTTCCTTAAAAATACAGTCCAGTAATTAGTTTACATATGTGCACATAAAGATTGTAATCAGCCGTTTTTGCAGGTTAACTATGTTTTGATATTCAGCTAATTATCTCTAGATAGCAAACAAACCCCATTGTTATAATAGTAAAAAATACTCGTACATGATGCTATACTGTTTGCAAAAATATGTAGCATTAGAGATGCTGCATGAAAGTGTAAGAAGATTGATACTTATGTCATACCCAGAAAGTCACTGCTGTCCTGGTCTGAAACATAATAAAGGCAACCATTTCTTTAGATATAGATTAATATTCTCTCATTTGGTACTCATGAAAGTGAAAGGACTTCTAGGACAATCTGTTTCTTCCAAATGAGAAAAAAAGACTGGAATGATTTAAGTACAATTTCTGTTAGGTGATAAATAGAAGGTTTGAGCTTGAAATTTTAACTCCAGAAACTGAATCTACATTTAGGAGCCTTTGAACAGCAAATTAAGCTGTCTCTGGGTATAAAAATGATGCCAATACATTACTGGATTAGAAGTGTTTGAGTTCACAAAGCTTTCTCTATTCCTGAAACAATCATTTATAAACTAGCTAGAGTTCTTTACTGGAATTCAAGAATAATGTAACTTAATATCATTACAGCAGTTACAGCTGGGCACTTTTTGACAGCCTGAAATTGAACCGGAGCTTATAAAGACATAAATCTTTATCACATGACTACCATCACTGTTGTTGGAAATGTAAAGCTGTTGATTAGGCTAAGAAGTGCTGGGTGAAAGACCATGTTTTTGTTAGGACATCGAGATAGTCCTGGTGTGTACTGTGTGATACTCATCTACCTAGCAGTGAAATGCATCAGTGTCTTCCACTTGAGTAGATGCTGAAAATAACTTCCTTTCTTTTACACCCAGACATGGGAAACCATGACCATGTCGAGTCTACATCTGATGGTGGGGTGAGTTCAACTCAATACATTTTCTCTACCCACTGGCAGCCCATTGTAACAAGTCACCAATGTAATTGCAAAGAGAAGAGGAAAGCCTTTAGACAGGATTAGATTGTTTCAAATTGGTTATTTGCTTCTGATCTTAACCTTTTCAAGTTACTACTTTCTATAATAGACAGGACTCTATTTATTGTAATGAAAATGTTATGAGGTTTCTGAGGAATTTCTGTGTTATGCAGGAATGGGTGGTCCCTTATTCATGCTGGGGAACAACTGGCTGCTACTTTATGAGGAACCGCCAGTTGACTATCAATAGCGCAAAGTTGTGTGATATGCCTGTGGACACAGGTCCCAGGCTTCTGATGTCAGTAGTTACCAAAGAAACAATTTTGAAAAACTTTTGAAGCATAAGATGATGCTGCAAACAACGTGGCTTTTCAGCCTGCTGCTTAAAATCACCATGTGTATTATAGCTTTTAAAGCAATTGGTAATGAAGCCAGAAACATGACGAATATAATGCAATGAAACTTTTTAACCAACATTCATCCCTGAAGTTTCACTTGAAAGTAGTTATTTCCTTTCTTTAGGGGAAACTCTTTGCAACACAGGCAGCATAGGAATCTCTGATCTTAAATCAGACTGACCAATAATTGTTAGACTGACATAAGCATGATAAGTTTTGGAAAATTCATATCAATTAATATTTTAAAATTATTATTTATGAATTGCATTTCTGTAACTAAATCCTTATCTCTCACACAATAATATTTCATATTATATCCAATAAATAATATTTCATATTATTTATTGGATAATATACTCCATTTGAATATTGCAGGATAGCTTATATAAAGCATTAGCCCATATCCTTAAACCATTGTTTGAATATTCAACAGTATTCTGACTGCTATAGCATTCTAAATCCTTGACAGCATTTTCTAATGTCATGGTTTACTTTACAAAGAATTGTTTCACTTAGTATTTCTAAAAAAAGCAAGTAAAAAAATGACCTTTTAAAAATGCTTTAAAATACTTATTTGGGTTTGAAAGGAAACACGAAAAGGAGGTTAATTAACATCAAGGAGTGTAAATCATGCAACACTTTATTTGTTTAGGTGGGTAGACAGAGTTATGTGATAGGGTGGAGGCAGGATATCCTAATCATCATAATTTTTTCCCCTATAATTATGAGTCCTAATCAGCTTTTTGTGTGCACTTTTAATTTTTTTTTTTTTTTACACTTGTGCAAACAAGCAGAGAAGTTGATGGTAGCCTTTGTGCAATTTCTAGTCCTACAGTGGTTACTTCTAACAGTTACCTTTGCATGTGTTGTAAAGGCCTAAATATCTTGAAAAGGATTATCTTAATTATCAAAATTGTAATACATAAAGAATTTTCTTAAATTTGTTAATTTGAGCCTTGGTGCAAGGAAAAAGCCTTTTTCTGTTTTTTTCTCTAAGTCCTCTTCTAATTACTCCTGTCTTCATACAGAAATCTGAGCCTTGGCCATCTGATCTGAAACATATATTGTATAGCTGTACTACTACTTTTGTAACCTCCTCTCAAGTCAATTTCCAGCTGACTGCCCATAACCTTAAACCCTTATTTATGGGATACAAGGTTGTGAAGTTCTCCAAGGTTTATATGGTCACAGAAGAGAAAGCTAGCCCAAATTATCTGGAGCTTCCTCTCATTCATGAAGTGCATAGAAATGCTCAGAAACAGTGATGAAGCATATTAAGGTTTTGGCACTCTACAGATTACCAGAGAGTGTCACTCTGAAGGTGTTTGTCCTGTTTTCTGGACACCATGTGTTTGGGAAATACCAAGGCCATAAAGACTTGCTCCAATAGAGACTGATGCCTGCCTGCAACAATACTTCAGTCATTTGTTGCTTCAGCTATCCTCTGTACAGAGGTTATTAATATCTGAGAGATTGTATTATATTGTATTGTATTGTATTGCATTGATTCATATTGTCTTCTGTTGCTGAGCTGACTCTAGTGCTGGCATTTGGAGACATCAAATGCATCATGAGTGGGCCAGAGAACAGTAGAGTAGGTAATGTTCATAAGCCTATTTCAGAAGGCTTGCAGTAATAGTTTAAATAATTTTGTGGCTTATCTTTTTAATATAGAAACCTTATTTCCTTTGAGAAGAACACAGGTACTCCTCAGTTGGCAGAGCCAGTTACTGCCAGCTGATCTTGTAGATTTCTATAGCAGATTTTCTTGTTTGGTTACTTCCTTTGGTCAGGCAGCAGCAAAAATATAGAGCTGGCTCAACAGTGGGAACATAAGATATATTTGAATGTCAGATGTATCCTTGAATATGTTTTCATATATTACTCATATAAAAATATATTTAACTTTAGGACTTTAGTTTTCACTCAGAATTATTTTTATAGAAATCAAGATTATTTTTTTTTTCAGAACGTTATCCAATGCTAGAAACTTCACAGAAATGTCACAGATTTGTTTGAAAAAAAACAACTCAAATCAAAACCAACCCAAAGCAAGCCAGCCCCCATCTTCCTCCTGCCTCCTATATTTTTTATAAAACGTAAATATTTTCTGGCTGGATGATTCTATCTTACATCCAGCTGTGAGTTGGCATTTATCAAGACTAAATTTATTACATAAAAATATGAAAGCAGTAAGTTTCTATTGAGATTCAGTATAAATCCAGTTTGTTTTTTAAATAATTATCTAATCAGAACCAGCTGTGTCTTCTAATGCCTAATCAGGCAGACACTGAGAGATGAAAGCTAAAACTTGAATATAATTGAATGTGAATTTATGGAAAAATCTCTTTTAGAGTGCGTGTCTGTTTGAGAGTGAATGTCAAATTACAACAAACCTCAGACTTGAAGATTTGCCAGAGAAAAATAATACCATTTAATCAATTACAGCTCCAAAATGGCACACAATTAGTTGCTTTTCCAGGTCAACAAAGAACAGTAGTCAGCTGTGTCTAAGTGAAAATGAAAGAACAGCATATCAATAAAACAGTTCTGAAATGACAGATCACAATGAGATGGATTAAAAACCAAGAAAAATCAGCTGTAAATTACATATGACTTAGACTTCACTTACAATTTAATTTCTGTTAAATGAATAGGTAAGTTTGGATTAGTGTCTTTGGGTATGTTTCAAAGCCTTCCAAACTTGATTTTATTAGAAACTCTAAAAAAATACAGGGATTTTTATTATTTACTGTGTGCTTATGCATGCTTTCTCTCTTTGCACAGCCTTTCTGAAATTATTCACATGATATATACACTATATACAATGCATTATATGCACAACACAAATAGTATTGCATTTTAATGTACATATGTATATTTATGTAGTGCTATAACTGCTAAATTTCTAGATTTTCTGTTTAGTATTTCCTTACCTTTCAGATTTTCATAGGATATATAGAAGCCAATAAACAGAAGTTAACTACAGTAAGTAAATTTTAATTTCAGTTCAAACTCACTTAAGTGTTTACTTCATAAAGATCTTTCACCCTAATGGCTTCAATGGACTGAAGTAGTTGAGGATAATGTTTGGTTTCTTCAGTTTCTTTGTTTTTACAAATGTAAAAAGCAAAATATATATATATTGTCTTAAAATAATCAAAATTAATTGAAAAATAGATATGCAATTGTACACATATAATAAACATATGTATAATAAATAGCAACACATGAAATATAATTACTGTATATGTACATATTTATACATTCTATATTTCTACAATATTTGTTTTGTCCCATCTCAAATACAGATAAACTCTGGTATATGTGACTTGTTAGATGTAGAAGTTCTTAGTCTCGTCTTGTTTTGTTATTTTAGTTTATGTTACATGTACTCTTCTCATCACTGGAGAACATCTCCAAAATACTTTAATAGTCACCATTGCTTTAATAGTCACCATTCATTTCACTTTACTGGTTTATGATTTTTCTTTGAAGTGCATAGTCTTAGAAAATATTCTTTGATTAGTATGTCTGCAGGTAACCAAGTGCCCTTCATTGCTCTCCTGGGGTTTTTTTAATAAGCAATTTATTGAAAGATAAATATGTTTTTTCTGAAGCTCACTAGGCAATATTAGAGCAGCTTCTTAAAGTCAGTCTTCATCAGTGAAGATGGTCTGGTTGCTTTATGGCACCTGAAAGACTGAAATAGTGGGAGTTTTCTGATTTTTTTTTTTTCTTTTTAAACTAAGGTGTGGTAACTAAATTGGTTACAGTCTTGCTTAGCACCAGACCTGTTAGTTAGATAATGATTGGACTTGATCTTAAAGGTCTTTTCCAATGGAAACATTTCTAAAATTCTGTCAATTTCCTTTCTGTTCCTGCAGACATCTACCCTCAGAAACTGAGCTGTGAGTTTTACTCCTGAGAGTTGAAAGAGACAGGATATTGTATACTGTCCGCAAGGCTCAAAAGGGTGTTTATCTGAAAACTGTTTGGTCTAAAAATTTGAATCCTACTGCAAGACATCACGAAGTGGGGAAAAAACCCTGTATATTGCGTGTCTTCCTTCCCTTACTTCCTGAGTGCTTCATTAGCAGCCTTGTAAAATCCTGTGTTTTATCAGATTTAATTCATCTGCATTAAGGATGACCCCATCATGTTTGCCCATTGTCTGCTTGCTCATACATTAACTCGCAGCTGTCAAACATGTAATAGGTGGAGGTCCAGTGGGCTGGTACTTCCTGCTCAGTTCCAGATGTACTGATAAAAGAGCCTTTGAGTGGATGTCTCCAAGGGTTTGAGGGGCTGTCAGTCTAAGGCTGAAAGGCTGTTTTACTCCCTTGCCATATTTTAAGCACACATATACACATCTCAGCACCAAGAGCGTGAAAGCAAATCTCCAAAAGCCAGAAATAGAAGCTTGTTCAGTCATAGTTCCAAGTTCTTTCTTGAGTCTTAACAAAAAGTACCAGTAATGTCCCCCTTTTCTCTATGAAACATCTAACCAGAGGCTATAAGAGTAATTCCAAGTGACAAAACCAAGACAGCTACTGCTTTAGAGTATTTTGTTATTTAAAAATTTCTCCTTGCTATTCTTGTGCACATGGTCATGGCTGAGTAAGAAAAGTAAATAGAGCACTCCCTATTCTACAAGCTTTTTCTCCTTGATAGTAATATAATGCTGAAATTTGCTATGTGTCTTCAGTAAATTTTGTGAATTTAAGATTCAGAAGTGATTTAATAGACACAACTTGCCGTTAATTACAGAGGCAACCAAATGACGATGGGGGGAAAAAAAGATACTTTTGATTATATTGACTTTAGATTAAAAAATGCTGTATCAGTTTTGACACTGATATAGTATAATATCTGTCCATAGAACTTCCACTGTAGTAGAAAATAATTTAAAAATAATCTTGCCTCTGGAATATTGCCCTAGAACTTGGCAGCTCTCTCTGGCTGTTGTGAAGCTTGAACTGAGCTGTTCAGTCCCCACCAGGGTGTTAACTAACTTTATCCATAAATGAATTGAGAAATTACAGACAATTATAAATGCACACAACTGGCTCTGTTTATCTGTAAAACTTCTACAGTGTTTGAAGGTCTATTGTCAAATTATTTTTCTGGGAATTAGAGGGTGGAGTGTTAGTGCTTCAAAAATAAATAAGAAAGGGAAAGGGTGTGTTGTTCCTTGATCAATTTCAAGCCCAAGTCAGTAAGATGAGACTTTTATACATTTGGACTTCTGTAGTGGATTGACTGAGTATAGTTATGGGGAAATGTTACATACTTAATGCTGAACTAATTTTTCCCAGAGATGTTGATCTTTCAAGGCGTGATGTGTCTTAAATAGATGTGTATCAGTGATAACAACGTCGTAAAATTCTGTATGTAAAAGAGTAAAAAGAGATGAACTTCCATTAACATTTTTGCAGCACACTCATGACCACATTTTTACATTTTGGAGAAGTAGACAAATCAAGAAGCTAAAGGCTACTTGGTGCAAAGTGATGCTGTCCATTATTGATGCTTATTCCAGCAATGAAGACATTCTACCTAACTCACTTAGAATGGCAATGTTATTGGTATCTCTATGTGAAATACAGACATGCTGTTTGGCTTATTGGGGAGTCTGTTGCTGAAACTCATCTGAAGAGGGGAGAGAAAGAAAGTGGTGGCCCAGGAGTTAAAAAAGGCATGGCAGGCAGGGAGTAGATGGGTAGGTAGGCACAGATCAGAAGCAGGCATATGGTCTAATTCTAAAAGTGAGAAAAAATTTCATATAAAATAAAGGCTTCATTGAACATAAAACTTCCTTGCTTATATATAAATTGTAAAATATTTAAAGCATTTATTTCTTTACCTTTTCAAATGTTATTTGACTTTCAAAATTAATATTTTAGCTGCCTTAAGGATTATAGGATTCGTTCTAATATATCTGGTAATGGGATTTTAAATTTATTTTTTTGTAAATGTGTTGAAACAGAAGATCTCGAAATTGTCTTTCTGGGGGTCAATGCTAAGATGAATCTTCACTTTTTTTTTTTTTTTTTTTAAAGAAAAATCTTAACTAAAGGCCAGGCATTTATTTTCAGCATATTACTTCCTTCTGAGTCACAGAAACTATTTTAAAAAGCAAGTATTGACTTTGGAAAATTTTGTTTGAGATTACCAGCCTGCTGTGCTGTTCACACCATTGTTTGTTTTTCTCATTGTAGCTGAAATGTCAGATACACATGGAAATGAAAGAGCGAGCTCGCAGAATTCAGCAAGAAACTGAGGTTTGCAAAAAACCCCATTTGATTAATTGATTTTGTGACATTGGAACTAGTGAAAAGTGATCTGCAAGACTTGATGAAGCATTCTTCCTACATTTCAAGCACTAAGAGTAGAAACTGTCATTTTTCCAACCTAAAAGATTCTATAATTGTAAAGAGGGTTGCTCTTTAGCATTTCATAGGGAGAATTTGAAGAAAATTTCAAGACTGTTTTAAAGATGGAAAATGAAACAGAAAAGGCAAATGTTTTGTTTAATTTATTCTTTGTTTTTTCATTTTAAAATGACTATTTCTGCTTTAGAAGTCAACTTCATTTTAAAAAAAAGGAAGAAATAGGGAAAATTTTAAATTAATCAAAAGAAAAATTGCAATGAAATGTTACCTCTTGGGTTATATTAAATAGACATGCTTCTTTTAGAGCTGAAGGATGGTTTTCATTAATGTTACTTTTCTGCTTTCAAAACCCAAGACATCAGAAATGTCTGGAACAACAGATGACATTTGTTTTGTTGTTTGTTTATTTGGTTTGTTTTGTTTCACCTTTTCTTTTCAATTACTACTGCATGGGTACCAATGGGTGGATATGGGTTAACATCACCATGGGCTGTCATCAGTATTTCTAAAGTTTGTTTTGGTTTGGTTTATTTCCTCTTCAGGTAGAAATGCTGCCTTCCTTTACATTTAACTGATTACAAGCCCTGGACTAAGGCCATCTGGCTTAGTTGCAACCCAGGAAATGTTGGCGAAGAAGAATCATTTGAGCAAATGTCAAAATCTGTGTCTTCTCCCTTAGCTGAAAGTGTCTAGTTGAAAACTGGTCAAACTGGCTTACAGTACTTTAAATCTTTCCAGTGTCATTATTAGTTGCAGACAGAGACTTTGGGGGACAAAACACAAATTCAGAATAGGGGAAAAGAAGAGATGTTTCCAGGAGAGTTAAGAAGAAAGCCAAATGGCAGGTGTTAAAAACAACTGGAGTCTCCTGAGGAGAAAGCTGTAACTGCCCTGGACTGTGGTATTCAGTATTATTGTGCAATGCCTTAAAGGGTCAAGCCTCTAGTTTCCATCTATATATATGTATATATGACACCAAGTTCTGCTTGCCTAAAATGCTCTACTTGAGTTTTAAGTTTCCTGAAAGGCCTTGACACATAGCTGCATAGAACAGTGGGAGGTGATGGATCACCTAGGTATGATTTTAACAGTTCTACATAATCTTGGCTTTCAAATGTGAAAAAAAGTCAGGACAAATATTCTGTTATTTTTACTTTTACTCATGTGAGAAGAATCATGGTAAGACGATCTGTGTCAGTGGCAAGGTAGTAGGGGAATTACTGCTTTATTAATTGTCCCTGTGTGGAATTCTGGTGCTACACCAACCAAACACTATCCCTAAGCTAGTGTTTAGACATGGTAACTGTCTCCAAACTGGCTTCTCTAACAAATCCCTTATAGATCTACAGACTACATCACCTGACTAAAAGAAAATTAACCAAGGGAAACCTATCCTCATGTAGTTAGGATAAAGACAAAGCCAGACTTCTGCACTGCACAGCCTCACTTTGAGGACCTAAAGACCTAGTTAACTAATCTGTTTTCCATTACTGCTTTGCATTTATAAAAATTAATCTATTTATGTATGTTTCTATATCTAACTCCTTGGGAATACTTTTACATCTCAAGAAGATAGTGATTGCAGGAGAATTTTAATGAGAACTTGAGCATTACAAAATGTGTGAGATACTTAGGTAAAATAATAAGCAACAATAAATCTTCAGTAAATAGCATGATGGAGGGATTTAACTCAAGATCTTGGGCAGAAAGCTGTGCTCCTTATATTCATGAGGTTAGTGTTTCATAAAAACCAGCCCAGTTTTGATTCAAGTGTGCATTGTCCTTTTTTTTTTGTTTATTTGTTTATTTTGTTTTGTTAATAATTTGTTGCCGCTTACTTATCGGTTTTGGTTTTAGTAAGCTTGATTTAAGTGTTATTCAGGTAGTATTTGATGGCAATATGCTTTTCTTTTTTTTCTTTTTTTCTATGAAGCTCTCATAAGCCCTAAAGAAACTTTTCACAACAACATTCACATGCCCAGAAGGTCAATTACACTTCCCATTGGCATATTTTCAGACTTTATTTCCAAATTAATGTTTAGCTTTTTTGCACAATAACCATCATGACGTGCATGTAAAAACATGTTTTAGCAGGTGCTTAGCAAGTCTTTACAGATGATCCATCTTTTACCAATGCAGCCAAACACTTTAAAAAAAATTGCTTCAGGGAAGAAATAAGTTATATAGTAAAGGCAGAGGAACAATAACATCTTCAATTGCCAGCATATGTTTATACTGGGTGGGCTATTGGCACAAGTAATCCTGAACTCTTTTGCTAAGTGCATTTTCCTGTAAATTCCCCATAGCATGTTCTATTTCACTTGATACTGTACCTAGCCTGTCTCTAAGGCAACTAAGCTTGCTTTTTAACTTCTGAGAGGGAAATCGCGTAAGACCTACACATGCATACGCCAGAAAAAGAGACATCTGTAAGGAATTTAAATACTAACCACAAACTTTTCATTCTTACCCTGATTCTCCTTGCTTATACATAGGATCCATTCCCATAGATCTGACCCAGATGAATATACCAGTCATATTGTGAAGCCTTTACTGAATGATAAAGAAGTTTGGGAGTTTATTATTTTTAATTTTTTTTCCCCCCTGAAGTGTTTTTATTAGTGTATGAGGAGTCTCTCTTTAAAATTTTCAAGGGCAGCAAATAGTTGAAATTAAACGAGTAGACACAACTTCTGATGGAAGAAGGCTCACAAAGATTTTTTTTTTATTATTATTACATTTTATGGTTAATTTATCTTTGATGAATACAACTGAAGAAAAATTGGAGCCTTTGCTGTTCTTAAAATACACCACTGTAATACACTACAGCTGAATATTGCCAAGTTTCTGAGCTGCCAAGTGGTCTTTGTACTCATGGCTCCATGTGAAAAAAAAACGATTTCATGCCATACGATGACACAGAAATAGGAAGGCCTGTTTCCTTGGAGGATATAATTTTCTTTTAACTTGAGAGAATATTTTATCATCACAATCTCACACATAACTCTAAATGTTATCTTGCACTTTGCGTCTGTTTCTTTGTTTTTGTCTTCTGTCTTTTTTGATGAATATGTTCTCCAGGGTTCATTGTGTGTATGCATTCCATTTATGCATGATAAAAAGTGGTGCTAGACTTCATTTTGATTGTACAACTGCTTTCAGTCTTTAGTTTCCTTTGATTGATTTATTCCTTTTATTTGGTGTCTGACCACAAGCCAGATATTTCTGTAACCAATACAGCAAAAAAAAAAGTGTATCATTAGGCTATGGTCTTGTTCCACCTTTTTATATCATCACATAGTGTACAGACAAATTAATTTAAATAAGGATTTCCAACTGGGCATATCTGTTTTTTCTTAACACTCCATTCCTCCTACACCTTGGGAACTCCACATATTCAGTGAAATATATTGTCTGGTGGTGTCTGAATTATCACCTATCAGTTTCTGAGCATCTGGCCTTCTTAACTGCTTCAGACACATTGGGTTTTGTGTTTTTTGGGTTTTTTTTGTGTGTGTGTTGTTATTTTGATTTGGGTTGGTTTTGATTGTTTATTTTGTGGGATTTTTTTGTTTGTCTTTTTTTTCCCAAAAATCTTAATTAATTTGGTTAGCAATGTAGATGCAATTAAAAAAAAAATCTTTAAACATTTAATACAATTTCTATCTTCTGAGCTAGTTTTCTGAAGTATTGCCATATTTAAAACAACATTGCTGTTCTGAACCTCTGTATTTGTCAGCTTTAAATCTTAAGGATGATTTTCATTCCAGTTCCCAGAATGTGCTGACTTTTTTGTTGTTGGGGTTCTTTTGTTTTTTCTTTATCCTTGTGAGAATCTGACCAGATATTGATGTCTACAATACAGATATCCTCATCAGAACTGGTCATCTGGTTTCATTTACAGGCAGAAGAAAGAAATAGGCACTTCTGTGCCATGCCTATTCTCACCCCTTCAGTCCTCTCCGTTGTCATATTACTGTTTACAGAGTTGGGAGAGATCACCATTCCCCTACCCATATGTACAGTGCATAATCTAAGTCAGATGTGAGTATATACTACTCTACACACAAATACAGGGTCCTGTTTTGCTACTAAAAGTAAAAATTAATTGATTTTGCTTTTATATTTTATTGCACTTTCTTGACCTGTTAGGCTAATAAAGAAAATCCCAAGAGTAACTCTTCATGAACTTCCCGGAATCCTTTCTTAAAGTCTGAATCACATGTACTATTATTGCAGTTATTCTTCTGTTCTCCCTTTATGAACTTCAGGGTTGTTTTAACTTGCTAATATAAACTTTGGTAATGTATATAAAAATTTACATCAAAGCATCAAACATCTTGGTGGAATATTGTTGCCCTGGAAATATATGATCAATAATCAAAAATATGTAATGCAGGTAAAGTCAATTGTGATGAATGCAATTCATCAGGTTTGCAATTTCCCCCTTACTTATTTTTTGCTGTCTTTGGTCTTTATTTAAATTTTAGTAAGTGAAATATGTTTGTTCTTGACAAATTTGAGGAACTTCAGCTTTGTATTTTTGTGATGAAGAAAATTCCATTGGACAAAGAAGACTGCATCTCTGATTCCTCCATAAACCATTCTTGGAGCAATTTGCTTAGAGGCGTTGAAATTAAGCACACGCAAGGCACGCAGTGAACAAAAACAAGACCTCAGGGCTTCCCATGGGAAATGTCTTTCTTGTTAGGTCACACAATCAGGCTGTCTCTTGGGCATTCAATATTTGAATCACTTCAGGACAGAGGTTCTTTTACCACAGAGATGGAGACCAGTCCCACTATAACCCACTCACAGTTTATCAGTTAGGAGGATATGCTGTTTCCTGTAAAAGTGCTCCACTCAGAAGGTTATTGTACAAAGATAGGTAGTTTGCACTACTTGCAACTTTTTTACCTGTCTTCAAGGCAAATTTCCTAATTTAGAAACTTGACTACCTCTGTCTTCAGTATTGGCTTTGAACAACGTACAGTAAGAGAGTAAAGCTCTGCATAAAGGCTGTAAGGAGAAATAGTAGTTTTTGAGTAGCATTTATGTTCAGCAATAAGTTCACTGCATGAGAGAGGAGTGCTGAAGAGAAAGTCTCATACAGTCATATACCTACTCCCCTTTGGCAATGGCACAGAATAGCCTAGAAAACTTCAGCTTTGTATTTACATACTGATTTCATTGAGATTTTTCAACTTCTAAATTTTTTTAATATACAGTAAACACAGAACCAGACTGCTTGAAAAGATCGTGGGTTTTTTAGTCACTATGATCAGTCTGTCATGGAGAACAAATTAAAAATGCCACCAATGCATCCATTTCAAATCCAGATGTCATTGGGTGGTACAACTGAACTGTGACTTCAAAAACATGTGAAAATAGAGAGGGTCACTCAACCACTGTGTCTGTCCTTCGTTTTTAATTCTAGCACTGTTTTTCCTCCTTGATATGTATGTAAACAAATAACCTACCTTCCCTAGCCAGACCTTCTACTGTCCTCACTTGTTACATGAATTGTGATCACAGAAAGTAAGATAAAAGTAATGTATCATCATCAAGTATTATCAAATTGTAGCCAGGTTTAACTAGGATTACACTGTTCTTCAGGTTAAAAACAAACCAAACCAAAGCCAAACTGTTTCTCAGTATGGAGTTTATTCTGTAGTGTCAGAATGCTTAGGACAAATATAAAGAAAATTATGTCCTTTCACCTTTGAGCAATCTGAAAAGCTAGAGAGCCATGTTTAGGTGGCTGTGAGGGTAGCCAATCTTATTTCTGGGCTATCTTAGTTTCACCAGACAGGCTTCTCCTCTCATGCCTGAAGAAATTTGTGATAATTTCCTCAAAAACAGAGTCAGAGGAAAAGAAGGTCTTGTAGATCCTTTCATTAGATGATGGAGCAAGTTCTGTCTTGGCATCACAGTGGGAAATTGTAATAATACTTAACATTTCCTTTGGTGGTGTTCTTGTGAATGACCCATGAATTTAATGAAATTCAGATTGCAATTTTATAGCACAAATTACAAGAATCCTGAAAAACAGAAAGATTGTGACTTGACTTCAGTTCCAAAGGCAAACATAAGTCAAAATTAAAAAGGCTTCTCCTAGGAGCAGTTCCAGAACACACTAGATGGTGCTGTCATCCAAGCAGCAATTGTTGAATATACTTGACAATTTCCTTGCTGTCAAGGCATAAGTTGTTGCTGTTAGTTTTTCATAGTTTTGGTTTTGTTTTAAAAGGAACAACACTGAATGCTTTAATTTTTCATAGTTCGATTTTTGCTTTGGTGAAATAAAGTCCAATATTTTTGATTCTCGTTGTATTTAGAACCCAGATTGTTTAATCATAGAATCGTTTTGGTTGGAAAACACTTTTTGAATTATTAAGTTCACCCATTACCTAACTCTACCAAGTTTGGTGCTAAACCATGTCCTTTAGCATCTATGCATCTTTTGATCACCTACAAGGATGGTGATGCAGCCACCTCCTTTGGGAGCCTATTCCTGTATTTGAGAACCCTTTCAGTGAAGAAGTTTCTTCTGATATCCAAGCTAAACCTCCACTGGTGCAACTCCAAGCCATCTCTTCTTGTCTTATCACTTGTTACTTGGGAGAAGAGACCAAACCCCACCTCACTACAGTCTCCTTCCAGGTAGTGATAAGGTCTCCCCACAGCCTCCTTTTCTCCAGACTAAACAATTCTAGTTCCTTCAGCTGCTCATCATAAGATCTACTATCCAGACCCTTCACCATCTTTGTTACCCTTCTCTGGACCTGCTCCAGCACCTCAGCATCTTTCTTGTAGTGACAGCCCTAAAAGTGGACACAGTACTCAAGATGTGGTTTCAGCAGTGCTGAGTACAGAGGGACAATCACTTCCCTGGTCCTGCTGGTCACACTATTCCTTATACAGGTTGGGATGCTCTTGGCCTTTTTGGCCACCTGAGCATACTGCTGGCTCATATTTTGTTGATCAGCATCTCCAGGTCTTTCTTTACTGGGCAGCTTTCCAGTCATTCTTCCCCATCAAGCGTGCAGTGTTGCATGGCATTGTTGTGATGCAAGTACAGGACCTGGCATTTGGCCTTGTTGAATCTTATACAATTGGTGTCACCTCATCAATTCAGCCTGTCTAGATTCCTCTGCAGAGGCTTCCAACCCTCAAGCACTTCCTCACAGTTTAGTGTCATCTGCAGCCTTACCAAGGGTGTACTCAATCCTTAATCCAGATCACCAGTCAGGATGTCAAAGAGAACTGGCCCCAGTACTGAGCCCTGGGGAACACCACCAGTGAACTGGCCATCAACTGGTTTTGGCTCCGTTCATTACCACTCTTTGGCCCTGCCTATTCAGCCAGTTTTTTCACCCACCAAACCATCCACCCATCTACACCATGGACAGCCAGTTTCTCCAGGAGAATGCTGGGGGAAAATGTCAAATGTTTTATCTAAGTCCTGGCAAACAACATCCACAATCTTTTCTGCATCCACTAAGTGGGCCACCTTGTAGTAGATTTGGTTTGTAATTTTGGACACTGATTTTCCTTCTGTTGTATGTGTCTTGGGAAAATTCTGGCTGTCATGCAAAAACTTTCTAACCACAAACACGATAAGCTGTGCTGCCACTTTACCAACATCAGTGACATAGTGCACATAGTCTGGGATAGGCATATCAAAAGTGCGGGAGGCATATCTGATTTTAGCTTCCCATTACCATCCGTATTACAGTCACACAGCCTTGTAGCCTCATATATAAGTGCCATTGCTAGACAAATATCGCAGTTTTTTGTGCTAAGTTAATGGCACAAGCCTCAGGTTTATTGGTCTCTGTCTGGACTTTCAGTCTTCCTGGAAGGCTTTTTTAGTTTGTTTGGCTGTTACAGCAATTACCTGATGACAACATGACCATGAAACATTTGTTCTGTCTTTGTCTTAGCTTTGTGCAATTTTGTGGTATGGTGGGTACTATTTTGCATATAATTATAGATAATAATATCATGAAGTTATTTTATGTAGAATGAACTATGTGTGACCCTGGACTAAAATATAGAGTAGAGGGGACAGGGTATGACAATGCAAGCCTTTTAAATCATTCTAGAGACTCTGCTGTTATAAACCACTCCATATGGTTGGTCACTGGTCACCACAGAAATGCAGCTGTGGGACTGGTCAAAACCAATATCAGGGATTGCAGAGAGAACAGAAGTAAGCAGTATGTTAAAACATGCACTATACAGCAGATTTGCTTGTAGCGTGGAACTGTAAACCAGTGGTATGAGCAATGTATAGAACATCTTAGAAAGCACATAAAAATACCTTGATTAGACTGTTAAGATTTCAGGTTTAGCGAAATTAGCCGTCATTTTCAACCTGTAAGGTGTTTCTTTAATGTATGTAATCTGTACGAATTTACTCATGAGCATCTTGGATTGTAATCTGGGTGCAGCATCCCCAGCATTTTGGCAGCATTGCATTTTACTTCTCCTTCTTGGAGATCATTGCATAAGCAGGGGAAAGAAGATAATATGTGGAAATGTTAGGATGAGAGAACTTCATAAATGCTCTGTGTGTCTTCAGATGATGTAATGTTTAATAACTCTTCCATAGCACTTTCTCATTCTTCTGTAATTCAAGTGTGTAGGTTACCACTGGCATACATGGTACTTTAACTTTTCTATTCAGTGTTAGTAAGAAGAGTGAAAACTAACTACAGCTTTCAAAGAAAAAAAGTCATTGCAGCACTGGATGATATTATCCTGGAAATATTACCCATACTTCATTTGATATGTATGGCTTACAAAATAGTATGCACTCACAGTGGTCCTGCTAACGTAAGTAACAGCTGGAAATACTTTAGTCATTAGGTGAATAGGTAATGGTGTGGGAAGATGAGAGCACTCCAGTTCAGCATTTATATTAACACTTTTGGACTGTTTGAACCCACATACTGGAAGCAAATCAAAAGAGCTACATATTTTTATTAGCTCTGCACAAGTCATACATTACTTTACTATATGGGATTTTTAGTTTATTTAGAGTTCTCTTGTCAGCTGTCCTGTATTAAACATGTTGACTGACATTCACTGAGAAGGAATGGTTTCATCAGGTGTTTACTATCAAGTCAGAAGGACTTTGCCTTGAGTAGGCAAATATTGCAGAAATTAACTAATCTTAATCTAAAAAAAAAAGAGAATTATTATAATTCTTCTAAAAGTACTTATGCTGTCAGCATCATTCTCTAGCTGGCTTTAACAGAAAACCTGCCAACCCTTATTTATTAGCATACTTTACCTTCCTAATAGTACTTTTATCTTTATTTCTTTTAAAAATAGGGGTTATTTTTTAAATCAATGTTTTAAGTGAAAACTATACACAGTTAACTCAAAATAAATGTCTACACTCAAAACTGAACCAAAACAGAGACACTAATTCCATTTTATTTTTTCCATTTTAATTGGAAATTAATGAGACACATTATCTTTTTTGCCACTTCAAACTCCATATTAAAACAACAGCAACAAAAAAAGACCATTCAAGCTCCCTTTCTTTTTCTTTTGAATTGGTCTACTTCAGCTGATTTTGAAATAGCAATAGAATCATACAATTTTAGAATGGTTTGTGTGAGAAGAGACCTTAAGGATCATCTAATTCCAACCTCATTGCCATAGGCAGGGACACCTTTCACTAGACCAGGTTGCTCAGAGTCTCCATAGAGTTCACCCAAGTTAATGAAAAGGAATCTCATGGATGTGTGATGCTTTCTGACTGAAATGCTGTAGTATTAGGTTAGCCAGAAAAATTCTGTGGCATTCTGAGTTGATCCACCTGTGGGAGAAGACTCAACTCACTAGATGCCTGAGCATCTAAGAGACCCTTAACCATAAGAATCCAAACCTGAGCTCCACTGCTTTTGTGAGGGTTATATCAATATGTCAAGGTTAGTTTTTCCCATTCCATGGGAGCAACAGGGGAATAAACAAAATGCTGTATTAATAAATGAATAGAAGGTAACATTTTTCCCAGCATGTGTTCTACCTGTGAAGCTTCTTTTGCTCAAAACTGTAAAATCTTTCTATCAGCACCTCTGAAACAAATGTTTACAGTGTACTACAAAACCCTAATGTCATTCTTTTGAACTGGTCTAAAATCTGCTTTCTCAAGCTATTGTGGTGCTTCATAGAGTTGAGGTCACCTTTGTTGCTCTATGTTTACCAGGCTCCCTCTCTAGGCTATGTATTCTGTGGCTCACCATGATCATGGTGAAGATGCTTCATTACAGTGACTTGGGCAAAGGGACAATTTCAGTGGCATCAAGACCTGTAGTCTGTCAGGTGAACTTCTTAAGTATTGTTAATTATGATACTGTATAAAATTCTTGTACATTCTTTTCCTCTCATTTTGTAATGTAGAATTTAGATAAGATTCCAGACTGGGGGAAAAAAATAAAATCACATTTCCTTTTATTTCAGTATCAGAAACAGATACCTCTTGCCTTCCCACTCTATGGCTTCTGAAATAATTCCTCCACAGTTTTGAGTACTATCCAGTAACTATGGAAGTTTCTTTATCACATCTTCAGGCTAATTTCAGTGGATTAGGAAAATTAAGTAACTTGTAATAATTTGGATGATCTGTATTGTTGTTACCTCATGTAACATGTAGTGTGTCAGAGCAAGTAAATGCCATTTCCCCATAGGAAATTAAAACAATGACTACCTATTTTGAGATGAGAAAGATGCTATCAGTATATGTAAACAAACAAACAAAAATCATGTCTCATAATTTTATGGTTGCACAACAATTATAATTAAAGGTAGTAAAGGATACCATAGATAGTACTTTCTACTGTACACTGCTAGCAGCAGAATGAAGCAATGTTCAAAAAATCTCTGCTTGGTTTGGAAAAGTTCATATTGCATTCTTGTTCCATAACTGATCTCTGCAAAATGTAATTTTTCAGCTTTAGTTTAACATGCTCTATTTATGTTTCTCTCAGTTGATATGAGGTGAAAGTTCTTTCTGTTTGATTAAGCAGTAAAGCACATTCATGCTTACGCCCCTCTGGAATCCACAGACAGGAGAAGAGTTGGACCACTACAGGGTTTTCTTTCCAACTTCCCCCCCCCCCCCGCCGAAAAAAACCCCAAAACAAAACCAAAGGCTGAATAGAAATTTTCATAACCAGATACCACTTCAGTTCAAAGGCTGAATCTGTAGGGTACTTCAGACTTCATCCATTCTAGTGCATCTTCCTTTGATATTCCTTATGATACGAATATTCTGCTGCCAAAATTTAGCTGTCAGTTAATACTCTGAGGTTTGAGAAGTTTTAAACTTTGTAAGAGTGATGTGGGTTAGGGAGTTACCCGCCCCCCCCCCTCCCCCCCCACTTTGTAAAATGACCCAGGCTAAAACTNTGGTCAACATTATGGAATTCTTTCTGACAAAAAAGATGCTGTTTGTCAATGGACAGTCTTCAATAAAAAACCACCACATGTGCTTTTGATTAGTTCCTTGGCAGACATGGAGAAAAACCTGCAAACATTACAAGTAAAACCAGAGAAACTGGGTGAAATCTGCTCTCCACTTCTGTCTGCCTCCTTCCCCCAGGATAAATAATTGAAACACAGAGACATAAAATGTTTGGAAAGTGCTCAGGTGAGTAGAAGTTCATATTAGCTATATTCCTCTAATGCTAGCATTTAAAGCAAATATAAACCTGTTATAGGTTATTATTACACATAATTTAACAAATCACTGTTTAGCTAGTAACAATGCAGATGTGCAAACAAAATAATTTTACCTGAGAATAATCTTTAATGACCTAATCTGTTGGGATTTTTTGTTTTGTTTTGTTTTTGTAAAGTCTAGTGACTTGACATTATTTCAATTTACAATTAATATAAGGTAATGGTAAGAGTAAAAAAACTAATAAAAAAAAAATTTATCTCTAAGAATAAATTTCTACTTTTATCAAAATCTGCCAAATTTAGGTCTGGGAAAGTGTGCTCAGAATCCATGCAATACCAAAATTCCTAACATTTTTTCATGCTAATCACAGATATCAAGGCACCCTAAATATAGCCACTCTTATTCTCTAGCTTGCAAGTACTTGAAAGTTTTAACTATCTCCTTTTATGTCCACACTTCACTGAAGTTACTGAGAATCTAGCATTAGTAATGCACAATTTTGTTAAGTTTTGGCTTTTCTATTTAAATCTCCTCAAGTTTCTTCAGCATTTCTCAGTTTTTGGAAAATCATCTCTTTTTCTTAAAAAAGAGGAGAATTTGGGAGACTATTTAAACTCAGCATTGTACACTATCAAAAATAGTCATCATTATTGCAAATAACAATGTATAGTCAGACTATGTGATATTTATTGATCTTACATCTGTAAAATCTGAAAGTGAACATTAAAAGCTCTCAGTGTGGAAGTCTACAATGTCACTTCTGTTTATTATCACTGAAACAGGGCATAAGGAATTTATTTGTGCAAAGAACATGCCACGTGCAGGAAACATGTAAATGTAGTCATTCTGTTAACAATTCTAATTGTTACATTGCTTTTCAACCTAAAAGTGCTTGAGAGTTTTCAAAGTGACACAGAGCAATTTGTCAGAGCCGCTTAGATCTGAATTATGGTCAGTTTGCCAAATCTTTATGTTTGTGCCACTTGGCTTTTCAGCAACTTAGTTTATTTATTTTTAAGGTGCAATCAGAGAGATAAGTTGTTTGACTGAATTATATTCCTGTGGGATATAATTGATGGTGATGGTGATTCACTTTATAAAGAAAAACAAGAAGGCTCATAAAAAAAGAATTTATTTGGATAAAGCATGCAATATTGCTTTGATTAAACACAAGTCTGAAATCTTTCAAGCTCTGAAGTCAGAGAAATCACTCACGTGATCAATTAGATTCCTTCTCAAAGTATGTTACTACATATCAGTGTAAAGGAGAAGGATGCAAGCAAGGAAGTTATTTATGTCTCATGTTAATTATTTTTTGTTTATTCTTAAGGATTACAGATGGACCTTGGTCTGTTATGTTTTAGAAGAAAATCTACTAATTTTTTTCCTCTGACTTATTCTGTCCTGTCAAGCTCTCCAATGGCATCACCAAATCAGAATAGGCTGCAGCTTATTTTTTCTGGAGTCACCTGATTTGTGCAATCAACTACAATGATAACAGCTGTGACTAGTTGCTGGTTTAAAATGTAACCCTGTTAAATATCAACTAAAGGCTTCTGTCGAAGGCTGCTGTCTTTGGCTGGTGCGTGACTTGGCTGTTTACAGAAAACTGACTGGATGTTTCTGGGTGTTTACAAAGTGCCTCTGAAGGTTTACTTAGCAGTGGTCTGCTTTCAACAAAGTTGTGCATGCTATTTCTGACTGCGTTTGTTGGGGGTTTTTGTTTGGTTGGTTTGTTTTGGTTTTTTTTTTTCTTTCCATGAAAATTGAGAACATTTTGAGTTTATTTAGGCCTACGTCTCACTTGTAAACTGGCTTTAGAGTTTAGTTCAAAAGAAAGTGTTTCTCCTTCAGGGAGGACTGTTCCTAGAGGAATTCTCTTCTGCAGAGTCATAAAGGGTTTAGATTCGTTGGCACTTACCTCAGTTCTGTCTTCCAAATGAGAGTGCTTTAGATTTACTCTTCGTATTTTAGTTTTTGCTTCTAGTAATATTGTGTATTGCTAGAAGGTCCTCAGTGACTAGGAAGGTGACAGCAGCAGACATTTCTTGCCTGCTTTCACCCCATCATCAGTAAAAAGTTTGTCTTTTTCTTAAATTGTTCTCAATATAATACACATGTACCCATTTAATGATATATCTTGTTTCCTAAAACAGTCCTCCACTTGACTGTACCAGGTTTCTCTTTTTTTACCTATTTTTCCTTTTAATTTATTTATTGGTTCTCAACTCTATTGCTTGATACCAAAGTTGATTCATCCTGATTCATTATCCTGTACATTCCTGCAAGGAATTCTCATCCCTAATGATAAATTTATGGTAGTACAGTTCTCTCCACCCTTACATTTATCATAAAAAAAAGGTCTGTACCTTCACCTGCAGGAACAAATAGAAGAAACTTGGACTGTGAGGAAAAGAACTGTTCCAAAACAAATATTTTGAATGATGGCATTGCATCATAGAAAATACACAATTCTTATGTACTCCAGACTAATTTTTATTTTTCATTTGTATTCAGTGAACTGAAGCTTAGTCTTTGTATTAATTATGGAAAAAATAAAGTGAAATTTAAAGTACACCTTCATTACTTGCAGGATATTCCCTATCTTATTTGATTTCCTTCTAGGAAAACTAGGCTCTTTGAGGTAGGAAAATAGGCTGGAATAATAATAATTTAGAAAATCAAAAAACCTAGCAGTCCTATTAGGTCAAAATTGTAAAATAAATGTATGCAACCTTTTCTGTTGTAAGTGGAGCGGTTTAGATCAGTCTGGTCCTTTAACATTCTGTTTTAGAACTTTAAAATTACTTCTGTATGTGTGAACAGATTTTTGGAACATCTTTGTTCTTGGATAATTATTTTAAGATAGCTTTAAATGAGTACTGAAACATGATGAATCTATAATCTGGATGTCAGAAATAAAAGCAATTTGCTTTTACAAGATACAAAATCATCATAGAATATCTTAGTGACTCTTCAAATTTCCATAACCATTTATTCTATCAGGGTACATAACAGAAATTACATCTTAATATGCAAAGAAATAATAAATTAATGATTAATAGCAGGCATATTTAATTGTAGTATTTGTTTTCAGAATCAGTGTTGTCTTGGATTTACCACTTGTAGTAACTTAGGATGAGTATTATTTCTTCAAAAATATGCAGCGAGGAGCAAATAAAATAGTAATAAAAAATAAATCCACACTTGGATTTAATGGAATTATGAGATGAAATATTTCACTACTGCAATAGGGATATATTGAATGATATCCTTCAATCATCTATCTCAAATCCAATACTACTTGATACTATTTAATGTCTTGAATAATGGGATAAAAATAATATATAGCATGCTGGCAGATAACAATGACTTGAAGCCATAAAGCATATAGGATTAGGGATAAGATTGGTTTTTAAAAACAGTAGAAAATATTTCAGAAGCACGTGACAGAAGGAAAAGTTGTACACTTAAATTAGACAAATTATGAGGTTGGTGGAATAAAGTAGGTGGATGCAAAACTTCTTAAGGCCTGCTGGGAAATGCGAAGAGAAGGGTTACAGATAACATAGAATTGCAGATTGCCAGATAATCTTTTTCTGCAAACTAGGTTTGGAAAATACAAACCTATTTTTGGAAGACACAGTTCCATGAAGAAATGTGGAAGAACTTTCATGTTTTTTTTAATAAAAAGAAAAAAGAAGAAAGAAAAGAAAAAGATGAGAGAAAACAGAAAAAAAAGAAAAAAGCAAAGAAAAATCATAGAATCATAGAATGTAAGGTTGGAAGGGACCTCAAGGATCATNCAAGGGGGAGGGGAAGGCTGAGTTACATGGGGAAAAAAATGGCTTGAAAGGAATATTTTTCTTTCTATAACACAGAAATAACAGAGCTGATAATACAGAAAGCTGTTGGCTGCAAATTGCATGATATATATAGTCTGTCATCTTACATACGAGATTTTATAACTGCAGACTTCCAGTTAAATAGAGTGGGATATAACTGGATTTATTTTGCTCTTGTATATAGAAGAAAAGCCTCAAGATATTAAAATGGAGAAGAAAACTGATAGATATTCTCAGGTGTTGTGAATATTGTGCTGTCAACAGTTCATGGAGTCCATTGTGAACACTGGATTGTAAAATTAAACTACAGCGTTATTGAAGTGCAACATATGTCAGAGAGAACGACAGACTTCAAGCTAACCATAAAATCAGTGCCTAGCAGGAACAATACAACTTAAAGACATTTTGAAAGGTATCCCTGGCATGATTACGTTGCAGATAATAAAATATGGCAAATTCTAAGTATTTGAGGTTGAGTTTTAGGTATTTCTTCATGGAACTAGATACAACAGTAAGTAGTCGAGCCCTTCCGTGTTTTGTTTTTGTTTTGCTGGTTTTGGTTTTAAAATCCTTCAGATGGCCACAGTGCTGAATATGAGAAATATGTACTCTTGTTTCACAAAAAGAGTAAGGTGAAGTCTGACAAAGCAAAAAGAGGTATCTTATGTTGTGGATCAACATCTATGTGTAGAATATAATGCTATACACTGCTTCAGATGCAGTGCATCTGAAGTTGCATGCAGAATGGCATTATGATTGATGCATGCAAAGTAAATCTATAATCAGATATTAAACAAGTACTTTCAAGGACTAAACGGTAAAATAACTGGTTATTTCAAGGAGCAACACACATCTACCCTTAGGTTCCCAGCTGAAATTCTTTCCCAGTGATACAAAATAGGTACTATAAAGTAGCAGGTACACATTCCTCTGAGCAGAAAGAAGAGAGACAAGGAGGAGAGAAACTCTGTAAGACCTGAAAAAAAGAAATAATACAGGAGCTTTGCTTGACTTCAGATTCTCCTGACTGTTCTGCAGTTTCATGAATTTCTTTGGTTTGTAATAATAAAGACAGTTTCAGTCCAAGTCACAGAAAAATGTGCACGTTACTTGAGAGATTTTAATTACATGCACAATTGGTGGAGTACTTAACTCTTCTCTAAATCCCACTTATCGCTTAAAGAGAAAGCATCCCTGATTCATTAAAACCAAGCTGCAGCCCTCGGGAGCCCAACCAACCTGCACACAGTTATTGATTTAAGTGACTCCTTGATTCTTTTGAACAATTTGATATTCTTCATAAAAATTATAATGCAACCGTGATCCTCAAGTACATGCACTGGAGCTGAAATACATTTTCTTAATTAAAGAGTATGTGGAAATGCAAACTTGCAAAGATGCTGGTCTAGCTCAATATAGGAGGAAGGAAGTGATGAAGTATTTGTGTGAAAAATAGATGTGCATGAAGCTGTACTATGGAGCTGGGAAAAATGACCTGGGCCTACTAAAATGCTGCACTGGGTGGCTGACCTTGGAAAACAGGTCATTTTTCTTCAACACAGGCTTATAGCCTGTAGTCATGTAACACTCCATAAAAACACTTTCAAAGTCATAGGAGAGCTTAACTCCCAGTTCTGAAGGTTATGTATTTGATCACTTTAGAATCTCAATGTCCCTGGAAATGGAAGGTAACACTCAAATTTGGGCACATTTGAAAATTATGTTGTCAGCCCAGCCCCTGAAGAACAATGGATATTTGACACAACTTTCAACAGACAATAGAAGGAAATGCCTTTAAGGGAGGTTTTGAAGAGCCTTTTAAAAGAGCCACTAAGTCTTTTTTTGACTGTGCCTTCAGTTCTGCCACAAGATGACAGTACATCAGGAACCCTTATGGTGGTATTGAGGGTATTGCATTAGATAAAGGTATGAACTAAAAATAACAGTATTTTGCAAAAAAGTACACAGAATTACTTCTTCATAAAGTCATAGAGATGAAGAGGGCTCATTTGCCTATGAGTCTCATTAAGAGTGAAACAAAATGAAATATTTGTCTTGAGGTTTCATTTCAATGCAAGTCAGCTATGGGCTAAGAAATATGCCTAGACAAGTACAACAGATGTAGTAGGTCACTGCCTCTGCTAGCCAGCCTCATTATGCTGTTGGCATAAAGCTAAGTCACCTGTACATAACTTGTCCACATTTCTGTTTAGCAACACTGTCTTGATGTCATCACATTGTTTCCATATATAACTGAAAACTATTTAGTTGGTAGGTGAAATAATTTAAGTAAGCTTTGAAAAGTATCTTTGATTGAATAAATATACAAAATCCATAAGCATTTGTCAGGATTGACCAGCACGTAACATCCGTCTGTGTGTAATCAGTAATGCCACTTACAACCTTCGGATTTGGGATTTTTTTGTAACTCCTTCCTTTCCCAGTAGAGAAGCTTTACTGGGAAAGAAAGAATCCTACAAACAAGACACAGCAAAAAACCCTCTTCTCAACAAAAATCTTTCTATAACAGATCAGAAAATGTTCCACTGTTCACCAAGCACAGCATTTTCCCTTCGAGATCCACATGGCTATAGGTGATTCTTCTCTCTGACGCAGACTGAAATATGTGGCAGTCTTGCTTGATATGGCTTCCATGAAAAGCAGGAGTGAGCGAGGGAAGCTTTAAATTTATTGTCTTTAACAGTGCTGATGAAGCTCTCGCCATTGTTACTCAGCAGAAAACGTACAAGGAAGGATTTGAGAGATTTTTCCTGTTTAATTTCTCCCCTCTGAATAGCTTTTTGAGATTTTCTTTGACTCCCGAAGAACAGATTGCTACAAGTCAAGAAAGGGAACTTGACATGGGGAAAAAAATTAATTCACTACCAATGAAATCTTCAGATTCTGGCCTGTAAAAACTTGCTTCTAGATAATAATTGAAAATAATCCTTTACCTGAAAGCAGTTAGTGTCAGATAGTCTAAAGCTTTGCTTATGATCTTATTTTTGATGCTTAATTTCATTAGCTGCATTCTTAGACCATACTCCCTATTTGCTGCTTTATCTGAAAGGACGGTGCTTCATCCAGATGGATAAATGTCTTCTCAGTTCCTTGTCTGAAATGCATAGTGTAAGCCTTCTTGGCTAAACATACTGCTCCTTTTTACTGCAATGACAGCATCCTTTCTTCCAGCTCTTCTCATTTTTTTTCACTTACAAAAACAAAAGGTCTACTGCTGAGACTTTTATATTCTTCTTGGGCCTTTTCCAACATCTATCACATAGTATGTATGAGGTGTATGGAAAAGCCAAGACAGTACAGAATTTGGAGAAGCAGCAGCATAAAATTTAGCTCATAATTCCCCTCTAAAAATATACTTCTATTCACTTAAAATATAAATTAAATTTTAAGGGGAGATTGCCTCAGAAAAGATTCATTTAAATATTTACATTAGCGATTTGATTCTATAGTTGTCTTCAGAAGATATTTAATTAAACAAATATTTATTATCTTATCCTTCCAATTTAACAGCTGCCGTAATAGGTAATTTTAAAGGTCAGTGCTTAGGTAGTTACCTTCTAAATGTTGAGGTGGGTGGGAGAGGAAGAAGAGGGACAAAGATCACTGCTTGGATACTTTGCCTTGCTTTGAATTGAAAGAAAAACCCAAACAAACCGTAAAACGTTAACAATCACTTTGCTTTCATGTTTTAAAACACTTGTGCAAAGCCTTTTTCCCTTACGAAGCAATGCAGGATTTTCCCCTTTATGATAATTGTCTTTGAGCAGTTAAAATGCAGGAAAACAAGTTTAGCAGCTGTCAAAATTAGTGCAACTCCAGGGACTAATAAACAGAAAAACTGTAATGTTGACACGTCAGATAACATCCTTGAGATGTGGGACAACACCTAATGTGCGTTTTGCCTGACCTACTGTACGCGCGTGCGGCAGCCCTTGAGTACAGTCATTAACTCAAGGAGAGGTATTATGCTTGGGTCTCAAATTGTATATACTACTTAAAGGAGAATAAACATTTTACTCTAAGTCTAGGGGATCAAAACATACCCTGGACTTGTAGAGAGCTGCATTGCAAGACCGGTGCATTCTTAGATGTCCCTTGCAAGATAGAATCATAGAATGGTAAGGGACCTCAAGGATCATCTAGTTCCAACCCCCTGCCATAGGCAGGGACACCTCCCACTAGCACAGGTCACTNCTCATAGGAGAGCTGCTCCAGCCCACTGATCATCTTTGTGGCCCTCCTCTGGACCCGCTCCAACACTTCCATGTCCTTCCTGTGCTGGGGGCTCCAGAACTGCACACAGTACTCCAGATGGGGTCTGACAAGAGCAGAGTAAAGGGGCAGAATCCCCTCCCTTGCCCTGCTGGCCACACTTCTCTTGATGCAGCCCAGGACTCAGCTGCTGTCCGGGCTGCATGTGCACATTGCAGGCTCATGTTGAGCTTTTCATCAACCCAGACTGCCAGGTCCTTTTCCTCAGGGCTGCTCTCCAGCCATTCACCACTGAGCCTGGATTTGTGCTTAAGATGTGTGTGCTTTTGTTATTTCTTCAGTGTCTAATAATGCTCATGTTTATAAAATATCTTTTGGGTCTATGAGTGACAAAGGCCAATACGTATGTACATATGTATTCAATATATGGCACGAAACAGTAAGAATTACTAATTCTTGGAAAATACTTCCAGATGCTAAAATTAACAATAAAATACAGTGGTAGAAAATAAAAGCATGAAAAAAGCAGAATGGTACTTGAAGAGAATTTTGTTTACCAAGTAGTTTTAATTGCCTTGAACTAAATAGGCCAGGGACTCAAATGAAGAAAACAATTGCAAGTCAAAATACCACAACAAACCCTAAAATGTTACCTTTGTAGGGAAGGTCTCCAGGCTTATGCATATGAACTTTCTTCCTCTCACCTTAAAGACAGCATGAAAGAGCTCTATCTTGTAGGTCAGAGAAAGTAGGAAGAGATTAGAATTGCCAGAAGTCAAGCTGAAGTGACCTCTGCAAGCAAATTAAAACAAACAAACAAAAAGATTCTTTAGATATATAAATAAGAGAACAAGATCTGTTTGCACAAAGGAACCTCTTTTGGCCCCAGACAAGAGTAGTGTTGATTCATTTTTAAATAGTGATACAAAATATCTGCAAAAGCCAGATGCTAATGGCTATAAATACACAGCAGTGGAAATCACCTCCTTAACGATGGCAACAAAATTCATAATGAACCATACTACAAAATGATTACGACTGGGAATGGATAGGAAGTTTCAAGAGTTCTGGCATTTCTCTGCTAGCAACTCTAAAAAATGACATGAGGAGTAAAAGAAAAGGGAAAAAGAGGTAGAAATCCAGAGTGAAGTACAATTTAAGCTCATAAAAAAATATATCTTCCTAAACTAATGTAACTTTTGACAAGACAGCTTCTAATTTTGATAATAGAGTTAGGTATTTTCTATCTCCTTAACTAAAGCTGTTCAAGTAACTCGGATGCTGAATATGACCTTGAGGGGATTAACCCTTCCCATTGCTGCTGACTCATGTGCCCTAACCTTAACAACTTCTGTGTGTCCTACTGCATTCCCGGCCACAGCATTTCGGTACCAGCAAAATGTCTTACACTTCCTTTGAACATCTTGCTGCTTAAGCCAACTTTTCTCCTAAATTCTGCAAGAGTCCCTTCAGGACACTGCTTTGTGGATGGCAGTGGTTGCAGGAGTATGCCTGGTATGTCATTTCAGATGTGACTCTCCAAAGCTCGCCACCTGCAGTGCCTAGACAGAGAAAAGCTGGCTCTCATGACTTACTTAATGTCTATCTATGGCATGACCTTCTTAGTCCCTTTTATGGAGGAAGATGAGCTTGGTTTAGAAGTAGTTCAGCACAACTCTGGCTAGACAAAACAAAGAACACTGACACATGGAGCGGGTGAAGCAGTGGAAGAGCTGGTAGAACTCTTCAAGGAAGGCCTGCAAAGATTTGAAATTCTTTAAAGCAGCTTTACCATGTTCTGAATTGTCTGTGTCTACAGACACATGATAGTAGCATACTGGGTAAAAAGAGTATTATCTTTTGTCCCTGAAGCGAAATGTTCCAAAATTATCCCTGATTTTATCAAACACAGCTGCAACATATGCTACAAAACCTAAAGGCTGGTACACTCACAAGTCAGTACTAATAGAGAGTGCTGCTGCTTGCCCATTCACAGATGCAAGCTGTTAAGTATGATAAATTTTTCTTTTGAGAATATTTTACCATATTCTCTTTGTCACATTTTCTGTTCTACTGATTTATCTGAGGGACAACATTTGCACATTTTTAACAGTGATGTTTAATTGGTGGGATATCTTTATGTATTTTTCAACATCTGAAGACTAACATTCAAGATAATTTTTTATTTGGTAGGAGTTACGGCTTGAAGGTTAAACCTGTTGGGTAGGTGGGTTTGGTCTCTATTGTGCTCACACTTGGATGAGATTATTTTTGTAGTCTGCCTGTAAATTTGAATTAGCTTTTATTTGACTACATGTTTTCTGTTGACAAATTCTTGATTATAGGTTACTTTTGCTTTAAGGATATTTTAGTATGGGTTGTATATTTAAAGAGAATAAAAAGAGAAAATTGCATTGTATTAGGTATTTTCATCCAAATGTTAATTCCAGAAGAAAAAAATTGTCTGTAACTTTTGCAAAAGAAAATAACTACCAATGCATGGGACATCTTCTGTGTTCATACACTCCTTACAGGTTGAAGTCATGAAATTTCATTCGTGTTGGCATATCGTATGCACCTTTCCATAGAGTTTGAAGTCCTGTTTCACACTTCAGCACTGGGAATCAGGATTTCCCAACACAATGAGGTCACGAAAAATGAATTAGCAGTGACGCAGAGCTCATGACCTCCTTGGCGCCAAGGGGCTACATTTAGCCAATTTCCTGCAAGGATATGGTTCAAGGAAAGTTTCTCACCAATGCCTAATATAATTTATATGATCACATTTACTTTTTGACTTTTCTAGGAGAGACGTAAAAAGAAAAATAAATCCATTTTTAACAGTTTAATACATTCCTTCATTGAAAATAAGACTTAACTCCATTGCCTTTCTATACGACCTGTTTGACTGTTAAGTCCAGGCTTTTGTTATTTCAGCAGACTTCAAATGTGTAATAAATAAATTTCCACTGGGTTGGCACTTCCTTTTTGCTTCCTGATGTAGGGATTGATTGTTCTTTGCAAGTCTCTGGGGATTTTATGAGCTTTCTCAGAATGACTGACTTGACCATAAATTCAACTATCATAATTTTCAGAACCCATTCACACAGAAAAGCCAATAGAGGCAATTTTTAGAACAATAGTAGGTGCTGCATATTGTATGAGATCAAATGCCTTCTCAGGTGTAAAAGGAGCTAGAAACAATGATGGAATTAACTGAAATGTTCTTAGCCATGGGGTTAGTCAGTTGCAGAGAAGGTTGTCAATATGAAAAGTTGTGTTAAGAATATTCTTAGAATAAGGATTTCTCACAATGGGTGTTTATATATGCATAAAATTACTAATTTTATGTGACTAAGTGACTAAGTGGTCACTTAGACTACTTAACAACTTGGAAGCAGCAAGTACTATAGAGATGAATCAATATTAAAACTACTTACTGAAACCATTTTACAGTAAGAATGTAGTAAAACTTTAGTGAAAGCTAAATTACCTAAGAAATGTAACTGAAGAATAAAGTACTGCAAACTAAAATGTTCTTTTAAAAAGAAACTAAACTAATAAAAATGGATAAGTAAGCAAGTAAAAGCTTAGGGTTAAATCCAGGTGATGATTGATAGATAGATTCTATCTAGTGGCATTTTAGATAATGTCGGGGAAGGGGTAATTAGGTACTGCAAGATGATATTATAAAAATATTAATATATAATTTATTAATATTAATTAATCGGANAGATTTGGCCATATTGGGTGAAGCCATAGGCTTGCTTTATCCTTTTTTGGGCAGATCACGGGCCCTGCACAAGGCAATCGTGTGCACCCTGTTTACCGCAGGTGATGGACAGACCCCGGACCCCAGACTTAGTGGCGCCAGGTCCTTTGTCCCTTTTCCCGCGGTTGCTCTCCCCAAAACAGAAGGAGAGAGAGCAGAAAAACATGTCTGCATAAGCCAGGACATTTACAAGCCTAATTTGGCCTGTCCAGGCCTACCACGACAGATGTCCAAGTGAATCCTGGTCTCCTGTATGCCTCACATTAATACCTGTGAGCCCTGAAGTGTCAGATATGCTTGGTGTAGAAAATAGTGAGAAGTAGTTGCAATCTGCAATCTCTACAATCACCCAATAGGTAGCAAGTCCTTAGTCTTTCTTTTGGGCAGAACAAGCCTGGTTCTCTCAGTTTTAACTTCCCTGCTTTGTGTACCACAACCATCTCAGTAGCTTGCCACTGATTTCCTCCAGTTTTGCTCAGGCTGTTGTTGAACTGGAAAAAAATCTCTTCCATTTTACTTCTGCCTATTACCTGTGAATCTCTTCACTCAGCCTTCCTTCTTGCTGCACGTACACTTTTCTGGATCACATTCAACTTTCTGGTCACCTGGATGTTCAGGGTACAGCTTGTACAAAGCAGTTTTTTTTCAGACTGTCTGCCCTTAGTCTGTAGGACTGTGTGAGGTTACTCTGTCCAAGGTGTGGGGTTCTGAATTGTACTTTATGAGGCTTCAGTCAAACTTTGTCCTTTAGGTTGTCAAGAGCCCTCTGAATGCCAGCTCTACCCGCACAAGGCCGAAGTCTCCTTTGGTAGTGTTCTGGACCTGTCGCCCTGGGGCACAGGAGAAGCAGTTGTTCTCTCCTGCTTCTGCATTGCTTTCTGGGGCTTGGCTTATCCCAGCACATTTGAGAATGTGGTGAGTTATGGCTTTCTGAGATGTGAAGATTTGGGTGTGTGATTCATGGATTTGAAAAATGAAGACATAGCCTTTCTTAGACCAAATGTTAAAAAAAAATGCTGTTGGCAGAGTCATTCTCTTGGGAATAAGTGCTCACTTGACTGCTGTACAAATGTTGCACAGACGAGCAGAGTATAACATCACGTAACTTTGCTACGTTCCTACCACAGCAAAAGTGATGAGGGCTTTGATCCAAAGTAATCACATTTCCTGTTTTCATCCACCAGTTGTACAGTTTACAGTTTTACCACGTTGTGTGGAAAGATAGCTGGAATTATATCCTGTATAAGCAACTACTATACAGGTTTGTACTTGGGAAGTAAATGAGCTCAGAAATATTTGCACAGGCTGCTGAAAAGAACTGAAACTACTTATTAATTTCTCAGTCTATCTAAGTCCTATAAAATCATGACAATTCAACCATTTTAATAAGACTTTCATGCCCAATGGCACAACTTTCAGTCTTCAATTGTAACTAACAATTAGCAAGGTAAAACTACATTCGGCACAGCATTTTTCTCATCCACCTGCACGAATTTAGAAAATTGCTACTGAGAGACCAGACTTGGGAGTTTGATTTCTCTTTCAATACTTAATTCAGAGTGGGAGAAGTTATATGTAAAGTAGTATGAAGAATGATATTTTCATGATCACAGCTTTTCAAAGAGAAGGTAAGTCTGATTAGAGGAGTTGCTAAGTATCAGTCCTGTGAATACAAATATCTGATGTTCTGAATCACTGAGCTCAATTTCGAGACTGTGCTGCTTTGTTAGGCAACTATGGGATGCCACATTCAGACCTTCATTACAGCTTACTACTATGGAAAACAGAAGTAGATGAGGTTGGGTGCCACAACACTGGCTTGAGTTAGGCATTGAGGGTAAACTATCTGTAAAGTTTTCTAATAAAGGAAGAACTTAATTTCTTAATAGGATGTGTATAGATGTGGGGTTTTGAGATTACATATGGAAGGATGCATGAACTTAACTGAGCCAGAAAGGAGACAATTGCTAGACTCTCGTGATGATACTGGTGTTCCTCACAGAAAGAATAGCTGTGGGAAAAGGACAGAAATGGATCAAAAAAAGCTGACCACACATTGTTAGCGTTGTATGGGATAAGACTACATACAAACAGTATATTATGTATGAGCTATGTAAGATACATAGTGAGACCACCTTACTAGTGGCTGAACACTTGGTTGTGCAGCACTTCAAGCATTTTTAAATCTCATCCAAGCTTGCAGTGAAGCAGAGGATATGTCTTGTTTGTATTTTGTCGTGGGAATTAGTCTGCATTTTATGGACTGTTTAGCAAATAGACTAATGTTGCCCTGAAAATGCTTATGCAAGAGCAAAAAAGCCATTTTTATTGCTTTAATTTTTCATTGCATGTCCTTAAATAACCTTTTTTTCATTTGTTGAAAATCTATGAGATACACAGAACCATGATTTGATTGGGTTATATTAAAGGCTTGCAGTGTTTTCTATTTTATTTGTAGTTAAGCGTCTCTAGAGAATAAGCTTAACATTGCTTTTTAGACATTTTGTCATCAGGACACTTGCATCTCAGTTAGAAAGGCAAAATATGTGTCATAATCTGTAAATAGAACAGGACTTATCACAATTCTAACAAAAAAGAAATGCCATTGCAGTATGGGTTTTTTACAATGCAGTAGGGCCATATTTGTTCTTCTCATACACGTGTGTTTCTGTAGATGGGAGGATCCATTTGGTTATTAAAATGTTTTTTACTCAGTAGATGACAGTTTAAGTCAGTGATTGTTTTCTTGGGTGTGAAAACAAAATAAAATGTATGAAACACAAATAATAAATAAGCAAAAATTAATATTCTCCAAGGGAGGAAAAAACCCTCATACTTTCAAGGCTTTAGAGGTAGAATGGATTGGCTCTTACCAGTTCCAGAATACTGTTTTTGACTTTGAAAGCCAATTCCATTTTTCTTTATTTCAGCTAAGATAAACCTGGAAATGTCAATACTAAGTATTAATGCACACGTGGATTTTGAAGACAGGCAAGGAGAATGTTATCTGATTGCTGCAATGACTGATTTTTACTGCAAGATAAACATTTATCAGATAGCTTAGAATCAGATAGCATCGGAAACAATGAAACTGAGGCTTAAAATAGATTCGTATGCCATGTGTAGATCTGTTGTATCTTACACATACTCAGGTTAAGCTTTTTTGAAGCCCACTCCATGGACTGCTAGCTCTTGTGACTCCAGCTCTGCCCCCTTCCCTGAGAATCTTATACTTTCTTTAGTATCCAAATTGTGTGGTGAAAAGTGAAAAAGACTAAGATGGATTTTTCAACTGTTTTTTCACATCTGGGAAAACAAGTTCAACTTTCATCACCTCAAAACACTCTACCAGAATGACTTAGTCTTGGTTCTATGGTATTGCTGATAAGTACCATGAATGTGTGTTTCACTCCAGCACACTGAGCACTAAAATGAAGCATGTTCTTTCTTTGTATGAGCACATCTAAATCCCTTAGAACATTATTTCAAGAAAGCTTCTTCTGTAACCTTTGTGGTTCATGCATTGCTCACCTTGCAAACTGGCCAAAAGGTCAAGAAAATGGCAGCTGTATCTCTGAGTTTTGCACTGGCTGGCAGCAGTTTTACAGCATGGAGTGCAATTACAAGGGTTTCACAGGGTGGTTATCACAACCAACCAAAGGCAAATATGTGTTTCTGTACTGATGTCAAAATGCAACTCGCCCTGAATTTTGCCACAAGTTTATACTACGAAATTACAATAATCTTAGGGGTGAATGCTTGACAAGACTCCTCATGTGTATAAATATAATTCAGTGTTTAGCCTCCTGGATACTTTGAAGGAAAAAAACCCCAGACTTTTATTACTGACATAAAAGAAATTACTACAGCTTTATTAAAATCTTTAACAGATCTTAAAGCACTAAAGTTTAAGTAAAGAGGCTCTATTTTTTCCAAGAGGTTTTCCTTTTCTGAACTCTTTCAGTAGTTATACCTGACTAAATATGAAGATGAGAACTCAGGAAATGGAAATTTATAGTTTTCAATGATGCCTATAAAGTACTTAATCTTATCAACAGTTAGTATTGCAAACCAAGAAACACTCTAAAAGAATCAGGAGCACAGCAGGCAAGGCTGAACAAGGCAGATGGAAATTTAAGCACAAACAAGTTCTAATTGTGCCAGCTTATCCCACAAACTAATGAAACTGGTACAAAAAGTACAAAAAGATGTGGAGGTAGAACAACTACAACTCACAAGATCTTCTCAGTCAAAGAAAATGAAACATGTTATATCTTACATAAGAAAAGCATGGCAAAAGTGAGAGATGGGATTAGTCACATGAACTAGAGAAGGAGAAGATTTATTCCCATACTTGTCAAGTCTCCAGAACCACAAGCTAACAGCAAGTGATAATATCCAGGACAGTTTACTCCCTCCTCTGACATCTCCTGGCATATTACAAGAACACGATAGTCATTTAAACAGTACTTGAATCCAGATCTCATATTTTAAAATCAACAATAGTTTGGACTACTATAGTCTCCACTTCTTATCTGAATCTTATTTACTTATTTCAAACAAAGTGTAACCACTCAAACAGATGGGAGTGACAGAAGCTTCTTCATGTTTTGGGCATAAAGATGTTGTTAGCACATGCTGAGTATCTCCTGGATTTCACTTCACAGGGTAAATAGTGTGTGTATCTTGATGGAGTTTAGGCATATAATTATGCTGCACTATAGGCATTTGCAGAAGCTAAGGAAGCTTGTTTTGGAAAGTTGCCTCCTATGAATTTAGGATAAATGAAAGAGGATTTTTAGGGTCTAAACTGAGAATTTAGGTACCACTCACAGCAATTATAAAATCAATTGTGGATCTAGTCTCTTGTATATGTTTTCTTTCTATGCCCTTTGGTTTTCCTCTACAAGATTTTTCATGACAAATAATAAAAGTTTAAGTGCTAATTCATCAGTATTTGTAGGACTTAATTAGTTTTTGGTATGACATTTCACCATATACAAACTCCCATGGCAGGAACAACATAGTTAACAGACCATAATTTGGTCTAAACTATCTTTTAAAACTTCCTAACTACTACAGAAAACAGTTTTGTCGCCAGTGGGAGTTGTTTCAAATTTACTTAATCTTAATTAACACTTCATTAATGTTAGGATGTTTAGTTTCCTCATATTTTTTTCAGTTCTTTTCCATTAGACATGCTTTGAGCTTTGCAATGTTGCTCACTCTCTTGAAAAACTAACAACAATTCTAGAAGACATCTGTCTCTTCATTTTGTGTAAAAACCATACCTGAAGTTATGGATGATGATAACCTGAAGTTATTGCTAGAGTCCTAACAGCAATAGTTACCTGTCTGGTAAATGTAAAGGGTTTTCAGGTACAATATTCATGAGGATATGTAGTTCTTCCCTCCAGTAATCAACTGTGTTAGAGCAAACTGTAAAGAACAGGAGTGCATGATGACATTTACCAGGCCCTGCTACTCTGAACTGATCACAGTCTTACAGTGATGCCATTAAAATGAATAATACCATTTAAGCCAAAAGAAACAATCATTGATATGCGCAGTAAGTTATCTCCTGCAGACATAATGGCTTTAACTTGCATTTAGCTAATATCTTCTTGATGTTATTCTCAGAAGCCAAGAGAATATTTTTTAATTTATTTAGTAATTTATTCAGTTTTTATTTCCTGAGTATTGCTCTTTCTTCCTGAGAGTTAGAGAAACTCTTACTAAAGATGATCCTCAACTAAGCTAAAAGCAAGTTCAAGAAGCTGTTTTACACATGACTGAAGAAGCCAGGATCTTGGCAGCACTGAAGGTGGCAGCTGCATGCCCAACCGGAAAGTACTAGGGGTGAGTACACTGATTTAGGAACCCCCATATAATACAGTTCTGCAGGACCCTGGCTGGTGGTAGAGTGATGAACTGAACCACAACTGTGGGATGTGAAAGGTGAAGTTTTATTGAGCCGTCTGGTTATTTATGGACCTTTTGTCATATTATTGTTAAGAGTTACTAAAAAAAAAGTTATTTCAGAAGTACTTTCCAAAATAAACCACAGGTAAAGAATATAAGGTACACTTCCTGTATGTTTTAAAGAACAATGGCAAATAATTAAGGGAAATGTTAACTGGTAGGTCTTCAATAGCTAAAGACTTGTAATAGTAAAGATATGTAAAATCCGGATGTTTGTTAATGTACTGGAGTAATGCAGTACTGTACTGAATGTATGGATGAATTTTTATCACCTGGATTCTCTAAAGGGTAACCTGTTACTGAGTATTAATCTTTCAAAAGAATATTTTTTACACATATACTTGCAGCAACATTACAGCATCTTAGCACTTCCTGTTCCTGCAAATAAATATATGAAAGTGCTTTCAGTTTTATAGTTCCCCCACAGATGACAATATGTACACAATATGCATTTGAATAGTCCCTCTCTTATTTTTTAAAATTACCTTTGATAGATGCTTTATTTTACACAAAGCATGTATTTTCATAGTTTTGAAGTGAAAGTAAATGTCAGTACTACATCTTCCTCTACTTGCTGTAACTGATTTGACCTAGTGTCAGAAAAATATTTCACTGTTTCCTTGGTTTAGGCTTATTTTACTTGGATTTAATTCCAGATAAGGTTCCAAGCAGCATGTTCAGTTTTGTTTGTTGTTTTTTTTTTTTTTTTTCTGAAAGCAATACAAGCTCAAGATGTTTTAGGGCTTCAGTAACAGGTCATTTGCTGTATTTTAAAGTATTTCTTAAATAGTTTTATTAAAAGCTGATCAGAGTAACTGAAACAATAGACCTTGATGTTAAACCATAGACTACGTTGAGCCTCAAGTGTTCTGTTACTTAACAGCTTTCTGCTTCCAAATTACTGGACAGGGTAGAGGCTGGTGGAAAGCACATTCATCGTATGAAGGAAGTCTGAACTTATAAATACCATAGTGTCTTAAAAAATGGCATTATCCACCTGGGAAGGATCCTGTGACCACATTTCATCTGTCTTCACACTGACGTAAAGCGTAGAGGTAAATATGCCTCTGAAACAGACCAGACCCTGACTTTTTGTTTGAAAAGACTTCTAACCTGGCCTTGAGCCCTAGATGTTTTCCCATACAGTTTAAATGAGATGTGAATATATACAAGGCTGAGTTTAACTCCAAAGTACTGTGCTGGACATTGCTGAGGGTGCAGCGTTAGATTGCAGAGATAGTATCCAGCATCCTGCAGAATTTAAGCTTGTATTTTACAGAGGGGATATCGTAAATTGTCTTTCATGTTTCAAGTGTAATCTGCTAGAGTGATTTATGCATCTGTTATTTTTATTTGCAAATTTGCTTTGGGGGGCTCCAGGATATGTTTTTTTTTATTACTTGTTTGGACAGATTGATCTGCAAACTTGGAATGTGAAGTTTCAGACTTCTTTTTTAACACTTGTTGTTTCAAGCATGTGTAGTTAAGAGTACCACTAGACATCTAAAACATTAATCCCCATGTTTGCATAACTATTTAAAATATAGAGAGAAAAGAGGTCTTAATCTCAATAGAGAGAAAAGTGATACCTTTTTTAGTGAGAGATTTGATAGATAAGGGAAATGCTAAGGTTTGAGTTAGTAGTGATAGGTGAGGAAGGCTGAAACAGAAATACAGAAATTCTTATGGGGAGACTGAGATCTGGTCCAGAAATCTAACAGAAGTAATTTAAGAAAGGGGGCAAAGCAGAAGAGTTCAATGACTAAATTATAAACTTAGAAAATGGATAAGGAGTTGGTGGAACTCAGCTGAAAGGTCAATGTCTGTCAGGAATAGATGAGGTACCTTTGCCCAGGAGAAATAACTGAATTCACTACATTCTCAGGTTGAAGTAAGCCCCCCTGATTCACAGCTTCACACTGTAGATAAAATATACATTTTAAAAAATGATTTTTTTACTTGTTTACAGGGTACCTGCATGTGTTTATACACTTGTTTGTGTTCTGCCCTAAAAGGTAAAAGCAAGCCCTGACTTCACCTAATATGGTCAAGCTTGGCAAAGTGCCATTCTGACTGGCTATTCTGTGTCCAAAGGCCCCAGGTGACAAGGTGGCTTAGGCTACATTGATAGAAAGAAATGAGCAGGTAGTGACAACATGCTTGCTGCTGCCACCATTGTTTCTGCCTTATTGTCCTCTCTGCTTCTGGCAGTGTTCTGTCTCACTGGATCCTACCATGCTTTGCAGCATTGTATCTGCTAAACTATAAGCCAGCTCTGCTGTGTAACAAGCCCTGGTACTTTGGGCTTGTCTGTCTGGAAATTGCTTCGAGTTTACCAGGAACAGGCACCAAATGCCTCCATGCGATAGGCCTGCCTAGCCAGTGTGACGCTGTGCCAAGACAGCACATCCCCAAGACATCCTGCCTGCCCCTCTGCAAGCCTCCTAGCGGAGTCTGGAGCCAGAAAGAACCAGGACCAGGTCAGAGATTGTCTGCTTTTCTCCCAGCATCCCTGCTAAGAGCCTGGGAAGATCAGAAGCCTCAGCGGCTAAGAAGATTTCAGCAGATTTCCCTGTAAGTGTTTGGGTGTCTGAAGCTGTAGCTAGCCCCACAAGGCAGGAGCTAGTTTTGTGAGTAAATACCTAAAGCGTCTTCAGCAAATCTTTAGCAAACTCTGTAATTGAATCTAACCGAATCCTAGCCTTCTATCTGAAACAGAAAGGAGCCTCCTGAGTCCATCTAGTGGGCAAGCAGTATACTAACGGCAAGAACTTCTCTTGCAGTTCAATCGAGTTTAATGTTGTATTATTGCTAGTTATTTGTTCTAGATCCAGTTATTGTTTTATATAATGTTTCCATGAATGCTGCGAAAACCTAATTATTATTAAAAATTACTGGGGGGGTAGCGAGAGAGTCCTGAACATAAAAGTTAATAAACAATATTAATTTTGAAAAAAATACCATCTCGCATTAATGAATATCCTCCCTTACAAACCTGCATTAAACTGGACTAATTTTATTAGTCTTTAGTAGTCCTTTTTATTTATTACATTAAAAAAAAAAAATAAATACCTGGTCCATTTGATCTATTTCATCACTCAGACAGAAAGTCGTCCTGGGTTCTTTCTCAGAAAGTTTGTCTGAAATAGGAAAAGAAAAAAAAGATTCTATTAAATAAAATATCAACTAGTATTTTATTTTTTTTCAATGAAGTAAAAATCCAGTAACATTAAAATTTATTGCTATAACATTGACTAAATCACAAAAATTCTGAAAATTCTGAGTTGAACACTTTTAACCTTTTCTACTTGAAAGAAACCTTTTGTACCTCACGATAATGCAAAATTAAATAATCTTTAATAAATTAAATAACTTTTAATGGATATCTCCTTAAATATAGATTTAACAATATTTAAAAGAAGACAGTCTACTCCTCAGGCTAACCTGTTGGAGCTTACTGGCTGTATAAATTATTTCATTCCTAGATTTTGGCATAAATGTGATAGCGAGTTATACTTTCAGAAAATCAGAGAGGGAGAGATGTTAAAACTAATAGGCATCTGGAGTTGTCACTGAGATCTGGAAACTGAAAATGAGAATACTGAAAGCAACTCTAACACAAAGCCTTTCAAGACAACATGATACATATGCTAGATTGCATGCTGGTCTGATATACTATCAACTTATTGAACATGAATTAAGCAAATATGTCAGCAGACTAACAGCAGTCATAGTGCCAATAGTATGTTCTTCTGCTAATACAGGTAGCAAATAGTTGCTCTGTGTAATTTAAGGTCTCCCTATGGTATTTTATTGAAAGTGTACAGAAACTGTTGTAAATTCCTGATGAAATCATAGAATTGCCTGGTTGGAAAAGATCTTAAAATCATGGAGTCCAACCATAACCTAACATCTCCCTGTACACAATCCTTAGATCATGTCATCCAAGTAATAAATCTGTTTACTATTAAATGTGACTCACTGCAGTTACAAGAGCTTTGTCTTCCCACCCTTGTATTATTTGTAGAAGATACAGGTGTTTTAGGCAAATCACAATTTATTTATTGCTCTTTATTCAGTTAGTGTAGAATAATTTATACACAGAATTAGCACCTATATTTTCAGATTATTTTTAAGTTGTATTTTTATATTTAAAAACACTAAATTAAGATTTGAAATTAAAATTCAAAAAGGATGATAATCAAGTAACACTGCAAAACTGAAGACTGTAAATCTATCAGCTACTTTATGTAATAGATGCAAAGAAGACCTGCTATGCAGGTTATGCTGCCACTTTGTATTTCTCCACAGATAAAATACTTAAGCAATACTTAAACAATAAGATACTTTAGGATAATTTTATGACAGCACTGAGATAAACAGAATCACATTTTGTCACACAGAATGGGTAATCTGTAGCTTAGATAAATGATACTAATTGTGATATTTACTGTGTTATGGTACATAATGTGTTTTAAAAACCACACTAGTTTCATTTAAAGCCAATTTGGAGAGCTTGTTTACCAGAACTGCTTGCATATTTTTTTTGCCCATCTGGTTTTATTAGTTCTGTTTTCATGAATTTCTTTCAAACAGTTTAGATGTGTAAAGTGAGCACAGTATTGGAGCATGCATTTTTTTATAATCCATACAGAATTAATTGTTGGAATGCAGTTTTGCTTTGTCTTCACTTATGTCTGCCTCCTTTTTAACCACAAGCACATATTTTATCTGTTAGATACTGGCTTACTTAGCTATATTCCCAGTTTCAGATTTGACTTGTCCTTCCCCCACTGTCTTTCTTCTGCATTGGTTTTGGACAGAAATTAAAAAGCTTATTTTTAAGCGTTTCACTTACAGCTTTTTTTTTCGAGTCTTCATTGAAGTTTTCTCTTTATTGACTTCTTAAGATATTTAGGCTTCCTTGAAGCAGCAGACACATAGACATAGATGCCTGGATTTTTACTAATACTGAATGAACTTCTGACAGTTAACCTCTTGCTATTACACTTACACTTCCAGTTTAGACACTCATGATTTGGATGATTTACTAATCCAAGCAATGGGAATTGTGAGTTGTTGTACTAGCTATAGTTGCATATCACAATTAAACTGTCATCCAGAGCTCTATCTACATTTCATCGCAGAGGTAAAATAGTAATAAAGATACTCCTCAATATTTGTATGCCTAAACTTCATCCTGTTTATCCTGTTTGGATAACAAATAGCTGGCCTCTTAGGAACAACATTCAGGACACAAGACATGCAATGGAAAAGTGTGAACTCTCAAAATGCCTCTCATCCTGGCTACTTGATAGACTGTCTCAACCCACAGTGAGGACTGAGTAATCAAAAGCAGCTTTCACTCAGTTTTAGGAACTCTTATACCTAAATATGCAAGACTCTAGAAAAGCAGCTCCATAATCTTTGGAAATCATACTGTTTCACTAATAATTCTAAGAACAGCTGCTTAGAACCAGCATGGACATCTGAAGTTATTTTTAAACATCTTCCCACTCCTGTCACAAAAATCTTGCATACTGCTTTGTTTGTTTCACTGCTGCGTCCAGCAAAGTTTCTATAATTTAACAATTCCTTTCAACTTCAGATATATTTTAATTAGATTGTTTGAATAGTTCTATGCGCACTGCTCTTGTCATGCAAATTAAAGATCTTACCTTTTTTTAGAGTTGTAGATGTTTGATTTTGCATTCTCTTTAATAAAGAGAAGTAACTGACAACTTCTAATGTAGAAATTATGTCAATCTGTACTAGATTGGTAGAGTCCTTTCATGTTCCCATTGGAATATATCTTTTTTTTCCTTTGCACACACCTATATTGCTGATCAAAATATCTGATTGACTATATGAAAGAGTAAAGTGCATCGAAGCATTCTGAATTATTCAGCTTTGTAAATTTTACATTGCAGCATGTAATATTAAATGAAAAGCATAGTTGGCATTCCCACTTTCCTACTAATAACCTTCAATAGATATTTTATATTATTTTTTTCAGAATGCTAAGAATAAACAATAGAAAGTGAAAATATTGGAATGTGCATAGTTGCTGCTGTCCTTTAAACACAGTCCTTATCCTTGGGCAATGCACAGGATTTTCAATGTTTAAATTAGTTATTGATTCTAATTAGTTTGCTAGTTTTGCTCTGGAGACATAAGTATCACTGAGCCATGACAGAGTATGTACAGCTCTTTCTATTTCAAACAACATATACAATAGGTATGAGAAATGTCAGTAATCTTCCTTTCATGAAAGTGCTTTCTCTTAATTGCCTTTCCCCGTTTTAAGAATCCTGTTAATGTCGAATTGTAGTTCTTTTCTTCAGGCAGATGATTAAACATTCTCACCCTTATATAATACAATTTCCATTTTATTTTAAACATACTTTGCATGATATAAAAATATTGATCACAGTGAGCTTTAACAATTGTTACTGCTATAAACAGAAATGCTGCACAATAGTTTTAGTGGAAATAAATTATATAGTCATTATCTCTTAAAAAAAAAAAAATCACAAGAAAGAGAACCTAGGCTGTTTGGTCATTGGCAGAAAATAAGTCCTTATCGAGTTCTTTACAAAACATGAACCCCAGTTATTTTCTACATTTGCTTTCCACATCTCGAGAAAAGCGTGAGGAGTCTGTCTCTGAAAGCCCCACAGGGTCTCTGGTGAACATTTAATTCCAAATGCCAGCACAGTTTCTGTTTGTTTTGTTTTGTTTTTCTAATGGGAAAATATACCCCAAAATAGCAAGTAGTGCTCTCTTCACTAATTCATATGTGGTCTTTTCCAATATGTGGGTACACAGCGGCACACTTCTTCACTAAAATAAAATCCAGCATCGCAGCGTTTCGTTCGAACCGTACACGGCGGTCTGTAACAACTAAAGAAATGAAAAAAGTGGGCATTAATATAACATGGTCATTTATACTAACTTGGCATAGAAATCTGTGTCCATTTAGACTGTTATTTCTTCATGACATATTTAATTACATTAAACTTCTGTACATGTTTGTGATGGTTTGGGAGTTACCCGCCCCACCCCTCGCAATGAAATCACCCAGACTAGACTCAGCCAGCTGGAAGTTAAGGAGTGAAGCTGTATTTACAGCTTAGCACAATTTACAAGCATACATATATATACAATATACACAAATATTTACAGAAATATACAAGTTAAAAGTAATACAGAAACACAATACTCCTCCTAAAAATCAGACTGCCAGGAGGCTTCTGACCCAAACCTCCCCCCACTTCCTCCTCTTTCCTTCCCTTCAGTAATAACCAGATCAATTCCTGTGTATCTTACATGATAAATCTGGAGAGATCTGAGGTGAGATGTCAAAAAAAGACGGTAAGGTTAGAAGAAATAAAGGGTTAGGTCGGATTAGAGTGAAGGTAGAAGCAACCACAGATTGCCAGAGAGAAAGGAACAGAACTGAGAGGTGTGAGAGAAGTGAGTGTCTTATCTATATTTTCACTACTTGCATTTCTCAGCAGAAAAATGAGTGACACAGGTTACTGTTATGTTTTCTTTCTTCTCACAGCTAAGGATTTAATTTCTCTCAGTAAAATATTCCAATTAGCCTCAAACCAGCACAAATTCTTGCAAATACTTTTACCCGGACTACTCTTCACAAAAGACAATGAAAGAATAATGAATGCTATTGAAGAGAACTTCCTCCATTGCAACACCTACTCATTAATATTTTCAAAGTATTGTCTGGTTGTAGTCTTAATTAGCATTTTTAAAATTTAATTTTGAAAAAACAGTAATAACTTTCTGTACTCAAATTAGCTTGCTATGACCTACTGAATGATGTTAGTTTGAGATGGCAACCCAGAATCATGTGATAATCAAATCTACCATTTTTTTATCCAGGACTTTCTAACCTTATTCGCTAATGCAATAAGCCTGAGAGAGATTTGTCTACTTATGTTACACTGTGAGTCTGATCTTGAAAACGAGAACATATGTCCTTTCTAGTTGCAAACTCCTATAGCCACTCTCTGAGGCCAGAGGGAATGTACCTACACTTCGTATTGCATCTATGTGCATTCTCGAGTAAGATCAGAGACTGCGCGTTTATGATAAATCTTAAAGGAAAAAGAACAGAAATTGTCCCTTTTGGAATAAACTAAGCTTAACAGGCTATTAAACTGCAAGTCACGTCTACCTAAAAAGCAGTAGGATTTTTCCTCAAAGACTGTTGACTGAAAAATAGAACTTATACACAGATAATATCTATGGTTGTCCCTGAACTCTTCCTTTTCCTATTTTATTTTTCTATTAAAACAAGAACTTGACCTAAAATAACCTTACAATAACAATGCTAAATAGTTTCTGGTGTATAATGGAGACAAAGTACAAGTCTGGGTTTTTTTTCAGACACTGGCAATGAGTCAAAAGACAAAAGTATATGTTTGGAATTTCAACACAGTTTTACTTAAAATTTGCATTTAAATGACGCGTGCCTGCTTGTGAAACACTGATAGGATGATTTATTACTATAATTCATACTTAAGTTCAAAGTTAGCATAGTACACTAAATTAAGGCAATGTCACTATCCTCTTCCCTAGGTCATTTCTGTTTCAAGCTTGTGGCTACTCTTCTTATCTTTACAAGTCAACAATAAGTTAATATGTCCTCTGCTTGTTTGGGATACCAAGTTACTACTCTGAAATAATTTGTTTACGAGATGAGGCCTAGATTACAGTTACATTAATTCACACCAGGTAGTTGAACCAGTGAATATGGCTATGAGGAAAACAATATGGAATGAGGAAGACTGCAAACATGACATTTATTAACTAGTCACATCTTGTTCAGTGCTTTCAATGTCATTCATCATAGATTAGTTCACCAGTGTGTTCTCTGTAATTAAATGAATAACATTATTTTGTGCCACTTGGTACAGGTATTTGAGATCAGTGTAACACACCATGGGAATCTCTCAAAGGTCTACTGATCTTTTGCACAATAAGGTTTGGAAAACACTGTGAAAGATAACAAAAATGTCTGCCAAAGGATCTAATACTCTGAGCAAATGGGCAACAGAAGGAGGTCTGTTCTGGGAAAAAGAAGTGCAACAGATAAAACACTAAACTCATTTGCCTTTTCTCTGTCTCTGCCATGAATGTTAGACTATTTCATGTACTGAAGGATCACAAAATGAAATGAGAGAAAGATAAGAAAAAGACAACGGCAAACTCTTCTTTTGTACAAAATTAAAAGCAGTCGTGTAATTATTAAATATGAGGAGTTTACTTTGTTTGGGATTCATATCTCCTTGTGAACTGTGAACTTCAACTTAAGTTACAGTTGAGAGTGCTATTATAGAGCATCACTCCCACGTGAGTTTATGTCTAGCAGCAGTCAAGGTCGGGTTACTGAAGTCTTATCCTTACTTGAGAGATTTCAAAAGAGCAAGAAACCCCCTCTGCTCCTCTAAAATACTTTGCAGCTGAGGTGCCTGGTTATCAGGCCCTGCCAAAACTGACCAAAATAAATTTTTGAGGTGATAGCACAGGGTGAATAGCAGTGGAGGCATTGTAACTACATAAATGTGGTTTCCTTAGGAAACCCTGCTGAACAATAGACCAGGTCTTTCAAAAGATTTGGGCTAAGCGTTGTTTACAGAGTGCTTTCACGTGACAGATGTCTGTTTTGATGAGGAGCAAGTCAGAGGTAAGAAAGATGTTCAGTCGGTATATACAGTGCTGGGCGAGTCAGTGTCAACTTTCTCTTTATGGTCAGTAATTGTGAATTTTTGCTACTGAATGCCCAGGATTGTAATTTTGGACAGTTTAACAACTCCATGGATGAAACTGAAGTAGAAATGCTTTTAGTGGTAATAGCATGATCACCTTAAAAGCCAGTATTCTTTGTGGTGTTTGTTTTTTGTCTTACTCATTTTCTTCTTTCTTCCCGTTCTGTGCTTTGTAAATGACTATGTATCACTTTCCTCTGGAGCAGGGTATAAAACATCAGAGGTAGAGATATTTTAGGCAGAGTGCTGGGTGCTTCAATCCCAGAACCTACGGGGCCTGCTTCTCTGCATAGGGTGCTGTCCCGGACATGGCTACAGGATGCTGTTTGTGTCTAGGCATTGGGCGCCTTGCACAAAGCTATAGAGTCGTGCCTCCATTTATGTGGTCTCATGAGAGCAAGCTACCTCTATTTCAAAACCAGGGTGTTACAGGTTTTTTACTCCTTTTTGAGGAAGTTTGCAGTGGACAGAGGCAGAATGTAAGAAACCTGTTACTGGCTGTAGACCTACAAAGTAATGCCGCATACAAATCTTTTCCTTCAAAGATGAACTGCTTAGAAATAAAGAGCCAGCTAGAAGCATCCTGTATCACACTGTCCTTGGAAATGAGACAGTGACCTGTATTTAACTACAATATCACACAGAAAAGCTAGGCTCAGTTCTCTCAGATATTGTCTTTATATCAACAGAGGTGGCATCAAATATTTAATATGGCATTTCTTAGCTTTTTAAACACCTAACTTTTCCCAGATGTCACTGTGTAGTGCTGCTGGAACTGCACAGTACAGTAGTGTTAAGGCTTTGTAATGTGTCAAAGCTCATGTGATCAGGTTGGGTTTTTTTTACTCTGCAAACATGAAACAAGTAACTGAATCATATAAAAGAAATTATTTCTTAAGGTTCTAATAACTCTTCTGTTCCACTCAAAGACCAGACACAGGGAAACAGGTAATACAAATTATTAATCTTTCCCTCTACTTTAGAGACTTCAACATAGATGTCACTCCTAATATTGGGCATTTTCTCTTTACTTTAGAGAAACTTTTACATATATATACACACACACACATATACACACACACATATATACATATATAAATATATATACACACACACACACATATATACATATATAAATATATATATACACACACACACACATATGGCAATGTAATTAGCTGGCATAAATATATATTACATTTAAAAAACACATAATGTTGCTTTTGATAAGCAACAAATTACTACAAACATTTAAATGTCCCCGTTTGCTATTTTCCATTTCCAGTGCCTGAACACTTCCGGAATTGTTGTCATTAATATAATAGAAATATTTTCCATACAATTAAAAGTGATCTTTCTGTTCCAAATGGTACCGTGTCTCCTTTAACAAATTCCCAGGAAAATGTTCCTCACAAATTATACAAAGTAGGAATAATATTGCTTGTTTCTCAGAACCTGAAGTAATTTAGATTATTATATATAGACTGCTACTGCTATGGGTGTAGAAGTCATGGAAGGAAAAGGTCCTATGATATATAAAGTAATTATAGAGTCTTCTTCCTGACCAAATCCCATTTTAAATGATGAATGTGGGTGGTCTGGTTTACAGTTATATATGGCTACTTTTCACAGAAGTCACACAGAGCTATGACTTTTTTATGCACTCATAAATCTTTAGTATCTGATGAGTGATTTACTCTATAATACTGCTCTAGCAGAGGGGTTGGACTAGAGATCTTTAGAACATTCAACTCCTTCCATTGTTTTTTTCCAATCCTTACCATTCTGTGACTGCCTGTGAGTGACATGACAGATATTGAAAAAAAATTAGGAATTGAAAATTAATAACTAACCTATTAACTATAACTAATTAGGAATATTTGAGGTATTTGAATTGAACAACTTCAGTTGTTGGGGAAAAATAAAGTGAGATTTTAAATAGCATAAAAACCTGCAGAGCTGAAACTTGCAGCTTATTTCACCAAATGAAAAAAACATTTAAAAAAAAAAATCACCTGAAGTAAGGGTATAGGAAACTAAACATGATTTCAAACACTCATTCTGCCTAGCATTTTTTTCTTAAGAGATGGTAAAAGTCATAGAAGAGAAACAGAAGACAGGCTGTTTACTTAAGACTACAAAGCATTAATTCAACAAGACATAACCCAAATTTTTCTACCATAAACATAAGAGGGCTAAAGACTGAGTTTTTACCTGCATGTTTGGTGGTGGAACCTCTTTCCTTTTAAGAAGCATTTATTTGGAGATTCTATACATTCACAGATGCATTTTGCAGGATTTAGTGGCTGGTGTTTAGGACAGGTCTTTTTACATACACACTGGCACTTAGCTTCATCAAATTCCTTGTTGGGCCCACAGGAAGCAGGGAGGAGTTTGTTTTTGCACGTGCACTGACACGAGGATCTGTCTAATTCTTTGTGAGGTCCACAGCTTGAGGGCCGCAAGCCTCCTTTGCAGACACATTGACAGGTTTCTTCATCCAATTCTTTGTTTGGTCCACAAATATGGAATCCTTCAGATGTGTCTAAAATACAGCAGAGAAGTTGCACAATTATCAGAATTTTGTATCTTCACCTACTTTCAAGTGAAGAAATTATGGCAAATCTGTACCTTCTCAGGTATTTTAAGAACAAGCATATGTCAAAAGACAGGTAACAACTCTTTATGAGTAATGTTACTCATAAAGAAAAACACTCAGCTATTTAATTTTCATGTTTTAAATGTCTCTTTTTGGAAAACCACAAGAAGAAACTGCATTTAATTCTTCAAGCAAAACTGCTTACCAGAATCTCCAAGGTGAGAAGAGAAACCAAAATCATGCTGTGACAAACATCTGCAAATCTGATTATTCCAAATATGATTTTTTGGACAGGTCTTGTTTGACACATGACATCTGTGGAAAGAAATATACTGCTGACTTATCATAAGAACTCAAAAAAAAAAATAGATCAGTTTTAGGTGCTGACAGCTTTTGCTTCCCTCCATTGCAAAAAACCTTTCTAAGAGCTTCAGCTCATTCATTCTCTCATTTTTAACTCCTATCAAATCTGTTACTATTAAGAAAATAGGCCGGTATAAAAAATATTTACATGCCAAATACTGCATAGGTGGTTAGTAAGCATAAATTTTGATGTTGCTTTTTGAAATGCCAAAAGGTTTTCAAACATATATATGTCAAAAGACAGTTTCTGAATGAAAGCTGTAAAGAAAGAGTCTGGTTTCAAAAAATAAAATCATCTTATCAGATTCCTTTCTACATTACGTGGAGGTTATGTACCATTAACTGTCTCTTCCTCATCAGCCACTCAAATCTTGGGACAGCTTTCTCGAATCAAGGGATTTGGACTTTAGTGGTGACACCTCTTCACTTTAGAAATGAAATACAATAAACAATGAAAAAGTTTAGTGCTCTTTACTTGCAAGATTTTTGCAGCCTGTGTGGTGGTACCAAAGCAAGCAAAAAACCCTAATAGCAACTGGTACCTTTTTAAAGAATGACTGCACTAAGCAAGCAGGTACACCACGGATGGAATATTTATTTAACGTATTACCTCGCCTTCCTTAATTGCAATTTCTTTATCAGGACAAGCAACATTACAACTTTCAACAAGTCCTGCCTAACTTCATGCATCCAGGCTGTGCCACTTACTGTTTCTGTAGTATTTCTAAAATCCTCACCTATTAAGGCAGCACGCACATTACAATTTTAAGCGCTTCTCATTCCCCTGAGCACCATTACTCATGCACTCAAAAATGCAAGCGCTGGGCCATTCTTCCGTGATCACCATTCAAGTATACCACTCCCCTTCACCACATTAAACAATTCCTTGCTTGTAAAGACAGCTGCAGTTTAACATCACTCTGCATTGCCTCATGTTTTATCAAGCTAGTGTTTCCTGATTTCATTATGCTAATGATCTCACACTTGCTCCCTCATTTCACATGTACTTCCTTTAGCCTGCCTCATGATTCTGCTTGAGAAATAGCATGGATAATTTACAGACATATTATTGTATTCTAGTCACACCTGGAGCAGCCTGGCTCCAGCTGGGAGCATTTCATTTAACCACAGAAGAAGTCAGAGTGACAGGATGAAGATGGCAAGATCATGGAGCAGATCCTGCTGAAAGCTCTGCTAAGGCAAATGGAAAACAAAGCAGAGGTGATTGGTGGTAACCAGCATGGCTTCACCAAGGGCAGATCTTGCCTGACAAATTTACTGGCTTTTTATGATGAAGTCACAGGGACAGTGGACAAGGGAAGGGCAATTGATGTCATCTACCTGGACCTGAGTAAGGCACTTGACTCTGTCCCACATAACATTTTGGTCACCAAGTGTGCTGGTTTAAGGCTAATTGGAATATTTTAATAGAGAAAATTATATTATAGGCTGTGAAAAGGAAACAATGGTGATGTCTACTTCACTCATAGGCTTGCTGACAACAGATAAAACTAAGAACATAAACATTAGATAGGCAGTCGGGCTGGTCACGGGCTCTCGGACAGTGTCTGGGGCTATCCTGCAACTTCTGGCT
>WBNM01030706.1:191214-261479 GCA_013399055.1 Ramphastos sulfuratus
ACTGGATGTTAGGAGGAAGTTCTTTCCAGTGAGGGTGGTGAGGCACTGGAACAGGTTGCCCAGGGAGGTTGTGGCTGCTCCCTCCCTGGAGGTGTTCAAGGCCAGGTTGGACGAGGCCTTGAGTGACCTGTACTAGTGGGAGGTGTCCCTGCTTATGGCAAGGGGTTGGAACTAGATGATCCTTGAGGTCCCTTCCAACCTTACCATTCTATGACTCTATGAAGAAAACAGCAAGCATGCATGAACCCACGAGAAGATGTTGTTGATACAAAACCCATGTTACCAGAACCTGAAGAAAACACTATGTACTTCAGCATCAGTGTTGGAGACATCCAGGAAAAGGAACCAGAGCTGCTTTTTCACAAACTCTATTGTTTATTAGTACAGAAAATTACTGGGGAATATGGCTGAAATTTTAAAATTCCTTACTGTAACATTTTAGTAAAGTTCAGGAAGGCTACAAAAAAGATTCAGAGTTATAAAACACTTCGCAGAAATTTTTACTACCTCTTTCCAAATCATTGCCAACTCAAATCAAATAATAACAAAAAAGTTAGCATACTAAATTGTTACATGTCACTGTCATGACAGATAATGCACAATAGGGGGAAATATTTAATGTGTACAATATACATCCAAACTGCATCCAAAATATGCTTATCAGCTCTGTAACAGCCTACCTATGAGCCATGGGGGAAAAAAGGTCATCTTAGAGACTTGATTTAAATTATGTATATTGAAGGACCCTCTGATCTCCATCTCCTCACCAAATTTCTAAAATAGAGTGGCAACTTTCTCAGTTTGATGTCTTGACATTTTGCACAGAGTACAACTTAAGATACCACTAGTCTAGGAGGTATTCTCGTTAGCATGAACTGACATGCCTCAGCTCCATATATATCACAGTATCACAGTATAAGCAAGGTTGGAAGAGACCTCAAAGATCATCAAGTCCAACCCATTACCACAGCCCTCGAGACTAGACCATGGCACCAAGTGCCACGTCCAAACGTGCCTTGAACACCTCCAGGGACGGTGACTCCACCACCTCCCTGGGCAGCCCATTCCAGCAGCGAATGACTCTCTCGGTGAAGAACTTTCTCCTCACCTCAAGCCTATATGTAAAGATTGCTACGACTTCTTAGAAAGTAAAAGAGACACACACAAAAAGAACAGGCAAAGACCTAGACCTAGACCATATCCTCAGGATAAAGTTGAGTAGAAAATGTATTTTACATTAAAAAATTGACTATTTGTATTTTATCTTCCATATTATTTCTCTGTTCTTTCTAACATGTGCCTGGGCATCAAGCCTTGAATCTTATTTCTACCTCAAAACTAGAGACTATATTAGGTGTTTCTTTTCGGTAATACATATGAAAATCATTACTGTGTTTCTGTTAAAATGAGCATACACGCACACATGTGGAACTGTGTAAAGTACATTTCCAAGTTTTAGCTTTACACCAGTTTCACTAGCATTCAAACAGGTAAATAAAAATGTTGAAGTAAAACAAAAAGTTGAAAAGAAATCAAGAACTTTAGTACAAATTAAAAAAAACACAGTAGGATTCTGAAAAGCACCTAGGCACCTCCCAGGAACATGCAAGTATCTTTACTTTCTGTTCTAGAGTGCAAAAGCACTCAGCATGAGTTTTTAGGTTTTTCAAGTACTTTATTGTAAAAAGCTGTCAATTTTACAGTTAAAGTGAGTACTTAACAGTAGAGAAGGCCTGTGTATGTTCTGATCTAGTACTACTCTGTCTTACCTTTGAACCATGATTCCTTACTCATAAGACAGCCAGCTATCTGTGAGTGCTGGTCAAGGTCTAGCATCTGTATGCTTTCTCCTCTCCAAATATAGATAGCCATTTCCTAGCCAGAATAAACTCTTGCAGTGGTAATTACAACTGCTTTTAATCTGGAAGCACTAAGAAGATGCCAACAGCCAGCATAATTTGACTTTGTTATTGACTTTTGGTGTTTGCTTTTTAAATAATCTGCTAATTATGCAAATTAAACTAGTAATACACATATTTCCTAATATTTTTCTAATCTACTGCTTATGATTCGTGTTTTGATGAACAAATTTAGTAATGTGAATTAAAACAGAACATAATCTGTGTTTATCTGTAATGTGTCAGAAAACATTCTGAATGAAAACATGGAGAAAATAACCTAGCTTATACCTCTAGGCATTTTGCACTATTCACTTGCTTTATTAAAAATGTCTACCATCATTTCCAGTTCAGACTCTAGTCACTGGTTCTTCCATAAAGTTTTCTACTTACTTTTGGCCTCCTAAATATTTACACATCATGAAAATAATGATCCAGTCTTCTATAATGAAGGGAAGGAGTTTTTCAAGTGCTTTAATAATGCTTCAGTGTCAAATTTTTGTGCTTTGTTCATTCAAAATCATCAAGCAAATTAATATGCTAGTTATGTGGACTGCCAATTAACCCTTCATTTCCCCTTCCCATTCTAATTTTTTTTATCTCTAGCATATCAAGACATCAAAAAATATTTTAAAATAAAGATAGAAAATTTTGAGAGATACCGTCTATAAAGTAAGTAATTTTAGCTTCTTTTTGATTACTTTCCTTTTAAAGAAGTTGATTTTATTGCTGTTTCCCTGTAAACAACATTATTCTTCAGTTTAAAATCATCCAGCTCCAGTTTATCTACTGGGTAAAATGGTAATGTCACTTTAGTAACACATCAAATAAAACAATATTAGCTCCTTTGCCAAAGGCATTCTGCCACTAGTAACATATAGATCACCTATCTTAATTGTGAAAGGTCCCAGTAATATTTTAAATGTAATTATATGGTCTGGGTTGCAATGTGAAAGGAAAGACAAGTCTCATACTTACTGAGTTGGAGTTGCTGGTAAGGAACGTCTTATGATGGAATGAACTTGTCTGTAAACATCCAACTTCGACATACATCGGCAGGACGTGTGATTGGCAAAACTGACTGTTACAGGCTTGGGGCCATGGGAAAGAGGCACTGTGATCTCAAACAACTATAAAAGGGAAAACAAAACAAAGAACTTTTTTTATAATCAGTCATACTACAAGTAAAAATAACATAAGGACATACAAAATGGCTATAAGGAATTAAATTTTAAGTTGGTGATCTCTACCATAATTCAGTGGCACATTCAGTTATACTGCTAAATAATTGTTAAGTTTGAAATGAATGTTAAGCCCTATTATGTGCCTGTTTGCTTACCGTGACATTTAAACTGACACTAAAAGAGGAAAATGTACAAAGAACTAATTTTTCTTGAGGAAATAACTTTAAATTGGCAGCCTTTTAAAATATCTAAAATGTAACATTTGGAAGGTACTTCAGGAAATAGGAAAATGAGAATAATTTTAAAAAAAGGTTAAGCTACAATTCAATGTATCAGTTGCACAATTGCAAGGCTTGTGTTACACAGCAGTATATTGGACTGAGATCAAAATGTTTTTGCTTGAACAAGTTTTGAGCTGCAGAATACTATAGTTTCAACTTTCCAGTATTTGTATCAATGCAAATTATATGGTCATTGTCCAGAATACGTCTTGAACTATTAATGTTTTTCAAGATATTAAGAAAAATCCACGATTAATAAAAACAATAATGTACGTGGTAAGTGTAGTTTAGCTGGTGGAAGAGGACAGTTTTTTTCAGAGTGGAGAGCTTTTATTGCTGCAGTTTTTAGAAAAATGTTAATAATTATAGCACATTAAACAGCAAATTGAATTACATTAAACAAGTATTGTTAGAGTTAGAGGCAGATACTCAAAACTTAAAAGAAAAAAATGAGACTCGACTTGTCAGCACTGTCCTGTGTGTTTGTGTTACCAATACCACATTGTCTGGAAACCAGTAGAAAACAGCAGCTGAAGCTGCATGTCATAGCATGAAGAGTATATGGAGTATTATATAAAAAAAAAAAAATTAAAGCACACAAAATCACAGTCAAAGCTCTGTCCTAACCTCTTCCATGGAAGCTAGTATCATACAAGACAGTAAAATCCTGTTAATCTCAGTATGTAACACATACTAATGAAGTTCCATGTAACTGAAGAACATTTGAAAGCTATACATAACCAAGGCATTTCACCAGAACTTAACACATGCCATTCGGCCAGTCCAAGGCCATTTTGTCACACAAAGACAGACAGCAAGAAGTACAGTCTTTCTCACCATTTCTAGTATTTCTCTTCAAAGTACTGTGTTCAGTCCTTGTCTCCTTGGGTCTCTGCCCAACATGACATTTCTCTATGCTAGCCTTCCCTTATTTCAAGTAGTTTCCCTTTCAGCCAGCTCACAAAGCTTGGTTTCCCTTCCCTGTTTTTGGGCTCCTTAGCGTAACTTCTAGTGTTCAGGCACACACATATCTCGTGTCAGCTACTTTCAGATCAGCCAGGTTCCTTCCTTCCCAACAAGATAAAGGTGGGTATACAGACGACAGATTCTTCCTACAAGATGGAATTTAGATGTCTAGATCAAAACTGCACCAGATTTTTATCCTGTTCCAAGTATTCTAGCTACAAATAAATCCAAGTCTCCTACGTCTTTTTTTTAATAACACTTAAAAGTATGCAGATTGTCTCAAAGATCACAATACACACATTCTTAACAGAAACAAGCAAGTATCATATGTTTAACCTAAAATAAAGGAACATGACATTTTTTTTTCCAAGTTAAAAAAAAAAAAATTAAAATATCTAAATTAAAATTGTTCTTAGCGATGAAGCCATATACACTTCTTTCTAACTCTGGTCTAAGAAAAAGCAGAACCATCACATCTGCTGAAGTTTAAATGCAAGAAACTAAAAAGCAAAAACAACACATAAAGCTGAGTCAGGCATCTGGCAAAGAAAACTGAAACCCATGTTGTTGAAGGATATGTAAGTCAGACTGAGAATGAGAGTAGAGTTTATAATGGAGTATTTTGGATAATCTTAATATCAGGTTACTTACACTAGAGTTGTTTACAATTTAACAAGATTATGTGTGAGCATAAATGTTTTTCCCCTAGTCTTCTGTCATGAAAAAATTGAAGACCCTTGTACAGTAAATGGCATGAGTAAAAACTGGTGCCTAAACCAGGCACTTAGTAAGATATATTTTAGGCTTAACAATTTCACTACACTGCATCAGCCAAAATTAAAAGGCAGCATGTCCTATAGACCCAAATGTTACTTTCTTGTTCTTGTATTTTCTGCTTCCCACTAGAGACAACTATATAATTAAAGAACTTTTCAGACTAATACAAAGGTCAGTAATTGGATCGCATTTACAATTGTGTCCAACTATAAAAAAAATCTTTTCCTTGGATATTTGTTCATTTACACAATGTTTTAAATCCATGAAGATCAGTGTATATGCTCTGGACTGTGCTTCTCATGCATGGCAATGGGACACTGGGAAAAGATGTCTCTGAACAGCTCTGCTCAACAAGTCTTGGCCTTTGGCACTCCACAGTCTGCAATTACTGTGATGCAAAGTGCACCAGTCCACCTTCTTCACAACCTTGTTATTTCTTCAGCCATTCGTGCAAGAGCTTCTAGGCCAGAGCTGCGTGGTCCTGCAGACCAACCTGTTGCAGGCTCTTTTCAGTTCCCACACTGGCAGCGCTCTTCCTTTATCCATTTATAGAGCTGGAGTGGAGAAGAGAAATAAGGGTGGGACCAGAGTGTGGTCTACAACCTAAAGCTCAGCATGATTTTAATCTTAAACCATAATAAAAAAATCTAACAGCAATCCGAATGTTTGACTAAAAGTACTATCAGAATTCCTGTTAAAAAAATCTTCCCATATATTCCTCAGCACTGACCCTTAGAAAGGTGTATATATTTGATTCACTGCATTGACAGTTCCTTCTTTAGACTAGAAGGACTTCATGCCATACATTCCAGACAAAAAAAAAAGTGGATTTCTAAATATTTTTTTTTTCTTCACCGGCTAAAGGAATTTATTCAGAATCATTATCACATGACAGTCAGCAGATAGATCACTTTCTAAAATACAAAATTATCAAAACTGTTACTTTCATGTCAGAGGGAGGGAAGCTTGTCATTCTGGAATGTATTCAAATATAGGATTCATGTATGTTTTTTCCCCCGAGATTTACATTAACTATACTATGTTCTTCTGATGGACTGTGGTTTACTTTGGAAAGTTTCCCTTAAATTGATTGACTCTCAGTTTCTGCAACTGATGACCTTTGCAGTTCCTGAAGTGCCTGTAAGGCTGGCCAAATGTAACCTGTGCAACAGAGCACAAAGTATCTAGAGAGATTTTCAAGGTAAGGATGTAAAGTTGTTTGATTTTGACATTTAAACATCTATATAGTGGAGAAAATAAAAATAAGCTATTTCAAAAATTATTTTACTATCTAGCTTTGTTAAAACCCTCTCAATTTCAAGGCTTATGTGTGGTACAAAAGGCAACTTCTCTGACGTAAGAGATTTCATACCTGTTCAATACATTCCTTAGTGTATGTTTTCATAATTTAATCACTTCCCTCTCTCCCCCTTGAAATTTTAACAAAAAACATCCCAAAGTTTTAATTTATATATCTCCAACTATCAGTAGCACCCCTACAATCATCAGTCTGAAGTAGAAAAATGCATTGAAATAGACATAAAGGAGAGTTTCAAACAATTGAAAATTCTTGTGCAATATGCATCTCCAAATTTTGTGAAGGAACATCATGTACATCCCAAACATAGCGAACGATTTCAAGCTGTTAACTCATTTTCATTGAATCATAGAATTGTAGATTGGTAAGGTTGGAAGGGACCTCAAGGATCATCCAGTTCCAACCCCCTACCATAGGCAGGGACCCCCCCCACTAGTACAGGTCACTCAAGGCCTTGTCCAACCTGGCCTTGAACACCTCCAGGGAGGGAGCATCCACAACCTCCCTGGGCAACCTGTTCCAGTGTCTCACCAATAAAATGGTGAGACAAGCTCCTCTAAATCTGATTTCAAACTGCTCAGAAAGATATTTAACCTTGAGGAACTGTTACTGTAACAGGAAACAAGAAGATTTAGGACTTTTACATCATGTGATCTGAAAAAAGCCAAAAAAACTGTCCATCCTGCCAGCCAAGTGGAAGAAAGGAATGAGATGGCTCTTTGACATCTGCTCACTGTTTCCATCCAACCTATAAACAAAGCACTTACGTTTGGGATATAAAAAAGTACAGTGGAGGAAGAGGCTATGGCACCAAGTAGTTACAATCTTTGGAACTGCTGCTGAATCACTCACATCAAGGAAACTGGGAATGGCTGGTTAATTAATAATAAATTAGAGAAAACAAGCTAACACAAACATACCACAAAACCTGACCTACCATCTTCCTCTTAGACCTTTATTAGACAAGCCACCACTTATAAGATTGGGCTATTATGATGTCAGGGATAAAAGAGAAGAATTAGCTTAAGGGGCCCTCAAATATTTTCATAGGCCTTGTACCATGTCTTAAGACATTATCTCATGTCCCAGTCACAATTATATAAACATCCCTCAGCAACTACAGAAACAGTTTTTGTGAAAAAATGGTATTAAAACCAAATCAATACACTGTTCTGGTTTTGCTCCTAATAAAGTTACATAGCTAGAAATGAGGAACACAGCTCAGGCTAGAGAACTACCGACCGACCTCTGGACCACCAGTGTTTCAACAAACCAGTCTGGGAATATCTGACCTAGTCCATTCTGGCAATCCATTATTTGCTCCCCATTATTTGCTCCCCATAAAAGTAACTTCTCTGATTAGCTCTTTTCTTTTTAATAAAATTTTGATAAAAGACGATATCAAATTTATTTAGATTTTAATGTCTGGAACGAAAGTCAAAGCTTGCCTCCAGTAAGACCTCTAGATGAAAAAGTCAATTTCCCATTAAGCACTTTTTCTGCAGGGTGAGCAGCATGAAGTTATCTTACAGCGTTTATGCAACAAATACAAAGCTACAAACATAGTGATCTACAAAAAGACAGAAGATGCCTAGTTACTAACCATTTGTTTTCATTTAATTCAAGAAATAAAAGGAAAACAGTAGTGAAAATAATTACTTAGAAGGGTCTTGAATCCAATACTCTTTTCTTCCTAATTTGCATCTAACATAAGGTAAGCTCACTCTCAAGAAGGATCGAAGCATGAAGAAGTTTCATCATAGACAAACAACATTTCCATGGGCTACAATTTTATAGATGGCTATGTAAATGTGCATTTTCATTATAAATATGCACTGCACCTTCATCTAGATCAATCTAGTTGAATAAAGAAGAAAGACTTACACTAAAATTAGTTTTCTTCAAGTATCAGTAAGGTGAGGTAAAAAAAGCAAAAAAGCCCACAACCAACAGAAAACTTGCCAAGTACTGAAACAAATGCAAATGAGCAAACATTTTGAAGAATGGTTAATTTACACGATTTTTGTAAGAAATGTTGTTGTAAGATAATTGTGACATAGCTACTTAGAATAACGCATGTTTTTCCTTTAAAGACTCACAGGCTCAATACATAATCTCTGCACACTTCTACCCGGTCACTAACCTTCATTGAACTTGAAGAATAAACATTGCATGTACACCTAATGAAACTGCATTAAAACAAAACATATAGGTACATTATACTAGTATCTCTTAATAGAGTAAGTTTCAGTTCCTAAAAGGCATTATTTGCTTCATATATCCTGTCTGCACATGTCCTGTAACAGTCTTCATTAACAAAATTAAAGGGTATTTTCCTAGAATGCTTGCCTTATATAGCAGGCAAATGGTAGAGGGGAAAAAGAAAAAAAAAAAAAAAAAAAGGATAGAATAAAGTTTCATGGAGAATCTCAAAACTGACACTGGGGCATCGTAGCTTTTATTTCCCTCCCCCTTAAAAAAAAAAAATACAGAAAAATATTATATTTGACGGAAACAAGTGTTAAACACTTTCTTCCAGGCAGTAGTCTCTTCAAGATGTTATTAATATGTATTTTGGAACTGATCTTTCTCCCTCTTCATAGCAGGAATAAGAAGGTTTAAAATACACATGATCATACATGGCTTTGCAAGGAGTGAGAACTTACTGTCTTGCTGATGTAATTTGTGCTGATATTCATACACTGGAGTCCTTCACTATTGCAGCAACCTCCACATCTGTAGATGGATACACATGGGGGTTTAAAGAAGGTGTTTGTAGTTGCTCCAAACTCTTTTCCCACATCCACACACACTTCACGTGGCATGCACTGAGTTTTTCTCCATTCAGTATCAATACCTGCCAAGTTATAGGGAATTTCATGTGTTATAAAGTGACTGCTTAAAAACAATACTCTCCCACAGTAAACTAGTAGGTGGGTTTTTTTGTTTGTTTGTTTTTTAGTTTTCTGGGGTTTTTTTCAGCTTAGAATCAGAAAATACATTGCAGGAGTCCCATCCTTTATTCAGTGAAATACACATCTCTCTGTGCTAACTTCCAGCTAATTCTTCTTCATAGGGATGAGACATATTGTCATGAAGCAGAAGAAAAGTCACAGTGGAACTAAAAGAAGGAACTTAACAAGGTTGGGCTGATCTTATGACATAGAATTATAGAATGATTTGGAAGGGACCTTTAAAGGTCATTGAGTCCAATCCCCCCGCAATAAGCAAGGGCATCTTCAAAACTAGATTAAGTTGCTCAGAGTCCCTTCCAATCTAATGTTGAATGTTTTCAGAGGTGGAGCATTCATCACCCCTCTGGGCAACTTATTCCAGTGTTTCACTCTCCTAATCATGAAAATTTTATGTTTTATATCTAGTTTAAATCTACCCTCTTTTTAGTTTAAAAGCATTACCCCTTATCCTATTGTAACATGCCCAAATAAAACATTTGTCCTCATCTTTCTTATAGAATCATAGAATGGTAAGGTTGGAAGGGACCTCAAAGATCATCCAGTTCCAACCCCCTGTCACAGGCAGGGACACCTCCCATTAGTACAGGTCACTCAAGGCGTCGTCCAACCTGGCCTTGAACACCTCAAGGGAGGGAGCAGCCATAACCTCCCTGGGCAACTCGTTCCAGTGTCTCCCCACCCTCACTGTAGAGAACTTCCTCCTAACACCCAATCTAAATCTCCCCTCTTCCAGTTTAAACCCATTGCCCCTAGTCCTGTCATTGCAAGACCTTGCAAATAATCCCTTCCCAGCCTTCCTGTAGGCCCCCTTCAGATACTGGAAGGCTACTATAAGCTATAGCCTACAAGCTCCCTTTAAGTTTTGAAAGGCCACAATAAGGTCTCCTGGGAGATTTCTTTTCTCCAGGCTGAACAATTTCAATTTTCTTATTCCTTCCTCATAGAAGAGTGGTTCCATCCATTTGATTATTTTTGTTGCTCTCATCTGGACTCATTCCAATAGGTCCACACCTTTCTTGTGCTGAGGACCCCAGAGTTGGACACAGCACTCCAGGCAAGGTCTCACCAGAGCAGAGCAGCAGAATTTTCTCCCTCAGTCTGCTGGTCAGCAGGTAAAGTTGTACATATCCTTTTTTGTATGCCTGGGGTGAGCCTCACCTTGAGTGAACTCTAAAGAAGTACTGCAGATCTCCACAAAGTAATTTTAACCAGTTACACACAGTACTTTACTTCAGCACTCTATATTAGAAACATTAAATTTGATACCTATACACTTGATGTGAAAATAATTTGGCCACATTTTTCCTTTGTTATCTACAAGAGACTAATTTAAAGCAAAAAGTTATTACTTAGAAATTATATACACCACAGTATTTAATCTGAAAGGTGGCATTTACCTAGATTATCCATGCAAACCTGGGAAAACCTATTATATCATGTTATACAGCCTTTAAGCAAATATAACCTTACACTAAATGGATATGAGACTTGCAGTTGTATGGCACCCCTATTCCCCCGTGGCACCAGCTTTATTATTCAGTAAAATGGAAATTTCACCTAATGTCTACCTTAAAATCTCCATTAAGGTACATGACTTTCAATATTGTGTCTTGCTATAGATCCTGTGTTTCTCTACCTGCAAGAACTTGCTTAAATTGCAAGCTAATGTATTTTTATCCAGGCCACATATAACACCAATCACCATTAATATATTTGTTTGAAAGATTTTTTTTTTCCTGTTTTGAGCATAATATCATGCCAACAACCCTCCTGTTACAGGAAAAAGCTAGAAGTAGATTATTTGTTGTTCTAAGACAGTAATGTATTAAGAGAAGTAAACATTACATTACCCAGTGACGACATAATTGCAGAAAATGAGCACAAACAGTCAAAGGAATCAAAATATTAGTGCCCTAATTGCTTTCTGAAAAATTATTGTGGCCTCTACAATAAACATTCCTTACATCTGAAGACAAACACTTCATTTCCTATATCTGCTGAGCTGAGAAAGCAGTTTATACTTTCTCAGAATGGATGTACCAAAAATATGTCTGTGGAGCAACATGTTTTGTTACAGAAGGCTGACTGTCAAAGATTCTATATTATAGACATGACATCAAATCAAACTGCTGAAGTTGGATTACTGACAATGCTTAGCTTTCAAAACATTTTTGACATAACTGAGAAGCCTTTGGATTTTAGCATTCTGTGTTAGAATGTGTTTCGTGTCTCTACTTACTTTTCAGGATCTCTGCATTATAGTGTGCTGCGGCAAATTTCAGGGAATCGTCCGATCTTGTGTCAAAGCTGGAGTGTTCCCTGTTGTGCTGCCAACCTCCTTTCCTTAACTGACATTTGAACATTTTCCAGTATTCTGGGTAAAGTACTGTCATGAGTTCATCCACACTGGACACAGACCGCAACTGCTCTTCCAGGTCTTTGCTTGCATGAGCCTGTCAAAAGTAACATGCAAGATTAATTATTTTCCCTATTACACCAAGTTTGCTGGAATCTAGCCTGAAAAACAACTCATACATTGTAAAATAAAGTTGTACTCGAAGTCCTCTTTATAAAAACTGCTTGTCAGTCAACACCAATGTTACTATACTGACAAGTACTGAAACATTTTCCTTCTGCCACTAGTATCATACCTGTAGTACAAAACATTTGTGTGAGAAAGGAGATACAGAATTAAGCCTATACAGATTGCAAAGTTTTATTCTGGAAAGAAAAGTTTTAATGATAAAATTCTGCATGCTTAAACCCCAACATATTTCATATTCATGTTATTTAATATCACATACTTGTAAAGTAACACTATTTTTTTTACCCATTTTCCCCTAATCCTGGAAAATCCCTATAAATTTTAATAAGCAAATTCTATTAGAAAATACTAACCCTTAAATCAGCAGGACTCAAGGACTTTGGTCCCTTTAAGAATCTGAACTGCACACTCCTCGCTACTAAGAGTTTCAACTGAAACTCTTGCAAGGCTTTAAGAACGACACTCCTTAGCTTCTTGTTTCAAGAGAAGCCTCAAATCCTGGAATCTCACTTTCTTATTTGCTGACGCTTAGACAAACTCATTGCAATTGCATTTTCATAGAAGACTACAACTGAGATTCACATTATAATTTCTTAGGTGAAATAACATATCACATGCAAAGATTACTGTTATTTCCTGCCAGCTTTCTCCCTAGTACCCATGAATTGGGTACTAGGGAGAAAGAAAAGTATCAAAGAACCTTTACTCACCTTCTCGGCCTACGTGGCCCTTAGATGGCAGTATGAGACACAAAATACAGAGGTGCTCTTTATAAAAAGCATCTAGCAACAATCTGCAAACTCGGTGCAGCTTACTACGAAATTGTCCTAAGTTCAAGAAACACCTGTAAGTGTAAAATGCACCTAAAACCAGAAATATGAAACTGTAGAAATTCAATTTTAAGATTCCTTACCAAGCTCTACTACAAAAAAAAAAAAAAAAATAATCCTTTCAGTTCAGTGATTTTTAACATGTGCATGAAACGGCCAGTTCTGAGTGAGCTCACCTGAATAAAATCTGCTCTTTGTCTCACAAACAACTGAATGGGTACAAAATGACATGTGCTGATGCATCCACTTCCTTATCAAGTGTCAGACATAGGAGAAACACCTCCAGGTAAAGCAGATCATAGAACTCATTTCCGTAAATACAGTTACAGAAGCCAAAGATAACACAGAGTTCAAAGTGATCTTATATGTCAAAGCATTATGAAGTTGAAGAAAAATTTTTCCAGTAAAGCTTCACTAACCACAGTGCCATGACAATCTACTCTGTCCTGAGAGATTTCAACAATCAAGCTATCAGTAACAGAAATGTGCTCATGCAGGACTTCCTCTTTTTCCTTGCCCCATGTGAGGGTCATCTCTAACCCAAGCCACCCAGCAAGCATTCATTACCTTGGGGCCTTGCCTTCGAATTGCCTTCTGCAATACAGAGCATCATGCTCTGCACCACCCTTTCTCTCCTTTACAGGATGCTGCACAGGTTTTTAATCAGTGGCTCACAGACAAAAATCCAAGCTGAACAAACAAATAATTCAGTGATTGCTTGCTTTCTTCTCTCCTGAGAGGTGAAGAGAGCAGGGTTTGATTAGCCTCATTCCTACCAAACTGTTTCCTCAGGGTGCTGCAGCACATGTGCCTTGCCTAAAAGGAAGCAGGTCACTGTAGCAGCACAGTAAATGGCAGCATTGCAGATGCATGCCTGACACATGATTGGCACGTGCATGGCACAGGAGCTCATGGCACAGAGGTGGCACAAGGCTGAATACTAGTCAATTATGTAAAAGGCACAGAAATGAAGATTGCTGAGTTACCCAATACCTGATCCTAGAAGGTCCTAGCAGATTACGGAAGTGACATCGAAAGGTTTGTCAAACTTTGATTAAAAGCCTGAACAGCCCACTGGGGAGAAAATGGCAATTAAGTTTTTGTTTCAAGGTACAGGCCTAGGTCATCAGAAAAACGAGTACTGAAACTCAAAATCACTTAGTTGATAAGAAGGCAGGGTATGGAACAAAACAAGGTCACGTTTGTCAAAAATAACACGTGTTGGCGAAAACCTCTTTGTTCAGAAAATCAAGTCACACCTTTACAGCTCAACAGGAAATTTGGTATACACACAAAATATGTATGAATAAAAGTAAAAATATGAAGAAATTAGTGGCTTTAATATTGTATCAAATTGAATAAGCTATTGTTTTCGAGTACACTTCCTCCTGGATATTCCACAGGCCAGTGTGTCAGGTGCTTACAACATGAAGTGATCACTTAATGTGAAAAAAAGGAAAAGAACTTCTGGAATGGATGAATAAAATAAATTTTTTTTTAATGAATCATCATTACTTAATTTGAATTATTTTGTGGTTAGTTTAATAAAGCCATTTGCTTGTAAAGATGGTTTCAATTCAAACTTACTTTCCATGCTGCGGAAAAAAAACTTGGTCACTAGAGGGACTTTGTTTTCTTCCCTCTTATGATTTAGCAAGAAAGGGAGAAGAAAATACCTAACTGTATATTAAATGCAGTGCCTAGAGCTGGGGGGAGAAAGTTAATTTTTTAGTATGTTTCCAGTATTACGTTGACACACGTACCTTCCTGGTACATTCACTGTAGGTCCATGTATTAGTTTAACTGCAGCAAATTACTCTTATCTGTGTATGGAGCTTGTGGAGTGATTTCATTTTCTACAACAGTCAAACTTGACTGCTGACATGAACATCAGATGAAATTTTAAACCCTTGTGGATTAGAAGAGTGTCCCCTGCATACAGTAGAAGCATCGGATGATTAAGGATTGTTAGAAAAAGTTTCTAAATTTTTAAGAGAGGAATGCAACTGCTTCTGTAAATAAAAGTTGTCTAACAACATTTGTGGTATTGTCCAAATTTTAGTTAATTAAAAAAAAAAAAATACACTTAGTCCCTACCTTTTACTCCAAATTCTTTTCCTTTTCTTAATTGTGCACTGCCTTTAGTACTACCATCACTAAGCTAGTTTTCCCAAATATAATTTAAATACATATTAAAAAAAACCACAGAACATATTTATAGTATGTTAGCAAAGTTTGTGGTAAGAGAAGTTCTACAACTTTTAGGACCAAAGCAAGCTTTTTGATAAACATAATGGTACACTGGTTTTCATTTCATCAGTTGTAGCGAACTCTGCATGAAATCCCAGACCAACCACATGACGTTTTACTGGCAAAACACTCTGCTCTCTATATTCTACACTGAGAAGGAAGCAGGAAACCATGCCCATCAGTGCCTGCAGATGAAATAATTAGGGTTTTTTAAACACCACTACTCTCATAATAAGTGTTTACCTCTGACCTTTGGCTGGTCACCCCTACTGTTCCTGTCATTTTTACATACTATCAATGTAAAAAATCACCTAAAAATTCTAGAAGCTATATTCTAGAGAAAGACATTGAGCAAACCTCTACAAGGCGATAGATAATATTAAGCAAAATAACAACTTAAAAATACAAGAGTTAAAGAAGAATACAGTAAAGACAAGCTTCATTTCACTTTCACATTATTTTTTGAGGAGCAGAAGAAATGGCAAATACACATATAAATAATGCAGTAAAAGGCTGACGACAAGTGTCCTCTTGATTGTATTTAACTTGGGAACGTTTTATTCTACTAAAGTATGTTTTTCACAATGTGGCTTTCCATTACATAGAATCACAGAAAGTTAGAGGTTAGAAGGGATCTTGAAAGACCCCCATGCCAGGGGAGGATCACCTGGAGTAGGTCACACAGGAATGCATCCAGGTAGGTCTTGAATGTCTCCAGAGGAGGAGACTCCACCACCTCTCTGGGCAGCCTGATCCAGTGTTCTGTCACCCTCACAGTGGAAAACTGTTTCCCTGCATTTACGTGGAACAAGCTATGCTCCAGGTTGCAACTGCTGCCCCTTGTCCTATTCTTGGGCATCTCTGAGAAGAGGCTGGCTCCATTCTCCTGGCACTTGTCCTTCACGTATTTATAAACATTATTGAGGTCACTCCTCAGTCTGTGCCTCTCCAAGCTAAAGAGACTGAGCTCCTGCAGCCTTTCCTCATAAGGCAGATGGCTCCACTCCCTTAATCATCTTTGTGGCTCTGTGCTGGACTCTTGCAAGAAGTTCCCTGTCCTCCTCGAACTGAGGGGCCCAGAAGTGGATACAATATTCCAGATGTGGCCTCACCAGGGCAGAGTAGATGGGGAGGAGAATCTCTCTTGACCTACTGACTGCATCCCTTCGAATACAGTCCAGGATGCCATTGGCCTTCTTAGCCACAAGGGCATGTTGCTGGCCCTCTGCCCACCAGAACCCCCAGGTTCCTTTCCCCTGTGCTGCTCTCCAACAGGTCAGTCCCCAACCTACACCGGTACATATGGTTGTTCTCTTCCATATGCAAGACTCTGCACTTGTCCTTGTTGTATTGGATTAAATTTCTCCCCATGCAACTCTTCAGCCTGTCTAGGTCTTGCTGAATGGCAGTGCAGCCTTCTAGTGCATGCCCAGTTTTTCAAAATATTGAAGTTTACAAGGGGAGAGGCAGGACACTGAACACACTCTATAGCCATTAACGAAATTGAATCTGTAACAGATTTTCCACACATTACATTATTTGCTTTCACATGTCCCCAGCGTCTGCCTTTATTATCTCTATTATTAATAACAAAGGTCATAACACTTACTATTTGGCAGCATGCTTGACACATAATTGATGGTGCAGTGTGCTTTAATGACACTTTATGCATCTGTCAGCTTATTTCAGGGCTTTTGTTGAAAACTCCTAATAGGAATATGCTGATTATAAACACCTTCATTTTAATATGATTACATTCTGTATTTATTGAAGGATTGAAATTTATTAAAAATCAAGTAGTTAATTCCAAACATTGCAATGGTGTGCAAGCAAATGGTGATATTGCAAAAGATCAGTATGTATGAACAGTAAACTTGTCTAATACTTCATTTCAATTTTCATGTATTTCAATGCTAATGCTAGCCTTTTGGAAGTTGATGCCAGTACTAACCAAACCAAGCCAAAAAAACCAAACCAAACCAAAACCACCAAACCAAACCCCTCCCCACATCACACCCCCCCCCCCAAACAAAAAAAAAAAATCTTAATTAAATAGCTTAGCAACATGTAAGAATTACAGTTAACTCTTTTGTTCATTTCTACAATGATACTGGAATTGCCCTGATTTTGATCTCACATGGACTAATTTGTGACTAGTAAAACTGAATAATGCAGGTCTGCAGCTGTAAACTTTTAAGTTACCATTCAACATAGTAACAAAACAGTGCCTTACAGAAGAACTTTCTGGGTAACAGTGAACATAATTTTTTATTTCAAGATATTCTAAGTAACTAGCAAACCCACTGCAGTTAATTTGAGCTAAATCAAAACATCATGAGAACAGCAGAGAGATCACAATCAGTTTGTTTCAAAGACCTTACAAAGCACATTAGACAAACATAAAAAGACAGAAAGTATAAAAGAAATAAAATGGTCTGATCTATATTATAAGTGTTCTCTACTCATTCTGATGTTTTAAATGCCAAGAATAACACCAAGCAAAGAAGACAAATAAAAAGGGGAGGTGGAGGGGGAGCAAGGAGGGGGGAGAATGTACAAAGATGATAGGCAAGGAAAAATAAACAAGTTTGAGGACAGATCTGATAGAGAATTTGTTAAAAATGAAGAAAATAAGGATAACCTTTAGACTATAAGTTTCTTTTCTATATTCTATGTCACGTATTTTCTCTTGCCTGGAATATTTTTGGAGATGAAGTTGTATAAACTGCTAGAAAATCATCCTAGGCTTCTATTATTGCTTTCCTGTTTATGCTTTCCTGTATTTAAGCTGAGGCAGGCAGTGTAAAATTTCCATTTTAAGGGAAATTCAATTTTTATGCAAGTCAGCATTTTCCAGGTGGTATTTATTTCGATATTCTTAGAAAATGCTGAAAAACATATCTAAGATTATAGATTTGCACAAAGAGATTTAGGTTAGGTCTTTCAAGTCAAACAGTTTGCTGTTGCTGAGGTTCTGAAACACATTTCTTGGCTGGTGCTTATTTCTCAAGTACCTGCATTCCTGAACGGTTCTCAACTTTCCTTAATAAAATGCCAGTACTTTCATGCACTCAATGAGAATTGTTTATGAAAATACCCTTTTTTGATCAGAGTCTTACTTCCCTGGGATGCAGAGAAAGAAGTTATTCTGGTCACTTTCTAGAGTAACGGCCTGTTCTTTTAGAGGCTCATCTTAGACAGCAAGTTCTCCCAGGTTTCTACGAGCTTGGACAATTACAAAACTGCTATAGGCAAGAAAGCATCTGATACAATTCAAGGTGGCAATGCTACAGTGCCACCTAAGAAATACGTACTATCTAGACATGTATGCACGTGTGCACAGAAACTGAAAAAGAGAAGGTGTCAAATACCATTCCTGGCTACGACAGCAGATTTGAGAGAGTTTGGTAGCACCTTAGGCAGACCCTGATTATCTGTGACCTTTTGGAAGCAATTTCACAACTCGATTATAGTAACAGAAAAGGTTTTGTTCTCATGCACGTCAGCCTGATCTTTGAAATTTGCATTCTTGCACAGCAGTATTCTTTTAACTTGTGTTCATAAATCCCTGCAAACTATTTCTAAGAATACAGCAAGTCACAACTGCAAAGTAAAATACAAAAATCAAGGCTGTTCTAAATAGACTTGATTCACTATTCAGGAGCTTGCACTAGATGAGCCCACAAATTAAAGGTCAAAGGCTGCACCACAGCAACCATCTGTAAAGTGGTGCTATATCTATATTATTCAATTCATTCAAAGACTCACACTGATGTTTCCAGTTAACACTGCAAATGGACTGGGAATCAATAAGGATTTGGATTAATGCTGCTAAAAGGCTTACATCTGATTAAATTTTGGAAACATCAGGCAGTGCAATCTGTACCAGACAACATTTATGTATTATTTTCTTGATCATCCCCAAATACAGCGGTCAGAGGTGACACAAGCAAGGATCACCATGCATAACCAGAAGAAAGGGGAAACCATTTTTAATTGAAAACCATTTCTATGTAAAAAGCATTTATAAAGTGAAAATATAACATTGTGATGATTGCTGGGTTATCAAGGTGGTTAACAGACATCAATCTGCTGGAAAAAACAGCCAGCAGCATAAGAAGGCCAGTAACCTCTGCAACACAACCACTGGCATCAATTGCCCAAACTATGAGGCATCAGGGCTCATGCCACATGGCAGTTATGCAAAATTCAACACATTATAAAAACAGTATGTTTATTGATTTGAAAAAAATTAAGCAACTTTTAACACTGAGGAAAGTCAACAACATAATTCTGAAAAGAGAACTTAAGTACTTAGAAATTGAACTCCAACTACAAATTCTGGTTATAAGACCTTACTCTCTTAGAATAAGATAAAGCACCAGTCAGGCAATTTCTAAAAATTGTTTGAATATTTCTGGATTTTTAAAACAGTCTGCAACTTTTTATTTTCTTTCCGACAGTTAGATGTATTTCAGCAAAATCATTACACGAGAATATTCCACCATTTATAAGAAGACTGTTTACTTTCAGTCTTTACTGAGCTTTTATTGGTATTATATTCATATTTATTAGCAACTGACATTAGCCTCGTTGGTAAAAGCAAACAAATATGGAGGCAATTTTTGAAGAAAACTATTAACATGGTAACACTGCAATTACCTATCATCACTTCAGTGGATGTAATACAGGCAGTGAGAATTAAAAAGCTTCTCACTATCAAGTAGAGATTTACTAAGTGGGAAGGTAACGGTCAGTCCCTTCATGTTAATTTGAATGCCAGCCTATTCTGAGCCACTGCTTGAGCACAGTACATGTGCTATGCAAAGACAACCTAGACGCTAATTAGTTAGTGAGAATAAGAGCTCTGGCCATGTATCAAGTTCTAGGCTTCAAAAACACAGTAGGTACAGTTTTAATGTAATGTTTTCTATTCAACGGGTCTATAGTACCAAAGAAAAGGTTTCACTAAGAGCTGGAATAAGAAACTGCACACTCTTAAGAGCATTTCTGAGTTATGCTGATCACATAGGCTAGAGCAAATTGTGCATTTTCACTGTGATGACAGTATTCAGTTTTCTCTTTTTGACAATGGTCACTTACAGGACAGAATACATCACCTCTTATCACTGCTGTACAGTTTCTCTCATTACTAAGTAACTTTCCTTTTTAACAATTTTTTAAATCTCTATTTGAAGCTCTGAGCAAATGTACTTAATCTGTGGTCTAAATATTTAGCAACAGGTCACAGAAATCTCTTGAATGAACAATACTTTTAAAACAGTTCTTAATTTCACAGGCCATGAAACAAGATCAATTCTATTTCAAAGAAAAAGTCAAACTTCATTCCTAAACAAATGTTTTAATCTAATAGAACATGATTTCTGCAGTTAAACAAGCCTTGCACAGTTTACAGATCTGTACAGAAATATTAATTAGAAGACCACCTACTTTGTCACTTTGCCTATTTCAACAAATATTCCAGCTATAAACACAACACTACTCAAAGCTCAACAAAAAGCTAAAGAATAACAATCAAGTTCTAATACAGCAATTCCAGTTGCAAAAATATTTGTTTTAAATTACTACAAACAAGTTTTTTTATATATGGAAAAGAGAACAAAGGCTCTTAGAAATCTGCACATTGTATTACATTTAATAAATGATTATTTTATTTAGCATCAAGTTTCTTCAGTTTATTTTAAACAAGTCATTAAAAAAAGGTCTGTTTGGTAAAACAAAATAATACACCAGGCCAACCAGCCTTTGGTTACAGAAATATTGTGAGATTTCACTAATAAACAAAATACCAGTGGAAGCTTTCATTTTTGTTATTGAAGTTTATGTAAAGGTTCTTTGTTATTGTAGGTAAAAGAAGGAGATAAAATGAATGTTGTTAGTCTGAGGTAGCTACACAGTGCAAAGGACCTGTTACTCATCACCCATTTGTGCCCACCCTGATAATCTGAGATTGAAATTTACTCCACCCTAAATTCTGTGTGAACCATCCTCTGGATCACCACTTGACATCTGTTACAGAGGAGTTATGCATAAATAAAAACATTTCTTTAGGCATTGAGCCGATAATACTTTTTTTTCCCTTGCCTTTAGATGCTGCAGGAAAAAAAAAAATAGCCAGACAACAGAGAAAAGCACTATCCAACCTTAATCCCAAAATTCCAAATGGATTAGAACAATACAAAGAGAAGAAGATTTATCTTCAAGCCTTTAAGTACAACACTACATTAAAAGCATTTTAAAAACAAAAGACAATAACAAAATCCTTCATCCACACACAAAGCCATAACGGTCTATTAGAAGAAAATTATCTAAACCCAAGAAAACACAGTACTTTCACTCATCAGTATTTGAGAACTATGGAATAGTGTGACATGGAAGAATGCCATTTTATTCATCCTCTATTTGAATAATCTGTACCAGTTGCACTGGTACTGCCATCAGCAGCTGAGGTGCTCCTCTCCACAGAAAGGGTAACATGATGTAAGACACACCTTTCCTTCTCCCTGATGGGCCTCACTTTATTCTGAACTATGATATAAAAGATCAGTAGCTCTGTGGCGCTGTTGCATCCCATCTGACCTATAGGAAGGAAAAAAGCAAAAAAACCCAAGGGATTTTTGTTCACTAAAGAGAAGTAATGATTGTGTATTGAAAGAGAAAGCCTGCTGTACCATATAAAACCTAACAGGTGTTAACAGATTTGTCAGCAAGCCATAAGATATGGGGAAGGGCAAAAAAATCCTTGAGAATTGCAAATCCAAAAATTAGATTGAGACTTGGTCATAATTCCCTTTCATGCAACCACATCAAGAGAAATATATGTTGCCCATTATTTTGGGCTTATATTATTCTGAATAGTGTATTGTACTATAATGTTACTTAAAAAGGGTCAGGGAACATCAGCAGTATTAAACTAGATGCTAATTTATACTGACAGGACACAAAGTAATCCAATGTTGAACATAGTATGTTATAGAAAGACTTTTTGAAGCATGCTTTACTGAAAGAATGAAGTTTTTCCAAGAACAAATTTTAGAAGTGTGACCTAAACTATCAACTTCTACTGGAATATATATATAATCTCTAATGGAAAGTATAAATTTGGATCTTGAAATCCATGATAGTTGAAACTTGTCCTATACCACCTTGCTGAGTTGCCTGCACTCTTATCCAGGCCCAGAATCTAATGAAAATGAAAACGGATTTATAGGGATTATATATATTAAAAGGAGGCACATGGAGAGCAGAAGAAGGGGGAACAGAGGCTCTAGTTATTCAAAGTCTGTGGAAAGATGTAAGGAAAACGTTTGAAATTAGGCTAAGCATATGTTATATTGTTCTACTGAGATATTTTCTCATGATAAGTTTTTTATCTGCTCTTAGAAGTAAATTACTTTATAAAAATGAATAGTTCTGTATCACTGCATTTTGTATTAATCTGGTCACAGAGTCCTGAATAGAAAATAAATTAAGTAAACAAACCAAGGTATCATGTTTGTGAGGTGAAAATGGAAGTGATTAGGAAGTAAAATTGGTTCATACCAGGACGGTGCAACATAACACCTCGTCTCAGGCTTGGCACCCTAAGATCTTATTCTTCATAAGCAAAGGTACACTTCTTGAGATGACAGATTCTAATATAAAAGGAAGAAGCAATTAAGTCAGGGAGTTCCAGATTTTCTGAATAAACCAGTCCTATCATATTAGGCAGTTTCCTTAACATAAAAGATTACAGAGCTCTTTTGGGATTTTAGCAGAATAAAGTGTTAAAGCAGGAGAATTTACACAGAAGCACAGAAAATAATTTTCAAATTCCTCAGCACTACCAGCACTTTTTCAAGCATATGAAGCCACTTCACAAAGTCAAATAATTATTTATAATGATTTGCATACAAAATCATGATGGAGTTATGTGCACAAAAATGTAATGTAGTATAAAGTTTCTTTTGTTGTTTTTTTTTTCCCCTCTTTTTTTCCTCAGCAGTTCAGTGTGTGTACAATGAAGCACACACATGTTTTTCCAGGACTGTGGTCCTGGAAATTATGATTTTGGACACACATTTGTTAGTATCAAGACTCCATTGTAATCACTGAGGTTACCATTTACTGGACCAGATGATGAAACAATTTCTGTCTGTTCTTTCCTAGCCTGTTGCTAGCATTTCTTTTACTAAGAGCTGCAATTTCCTCAATACTGTGACACAACAGCTCATTTCAAACAAGGCAGATTCAGACACAGGGAACACATGTCCCATTAGAGTAACTGGCAGTGAGAATGACATGTCTGGTATGCTGAATTCAATTTTGTTTCAAAAGAAAGTGTTTTGTTTATCTCCAATTTTATTTGAACTACGATTGCAAGAGAAAGAAAAAAATGTAAATGAATGATCCTCAAGAACATTTTGTTTCATACTAAAAGTTTTAAAACAATTTGGAGAGCAATTATTAATGTTGCTTTATAAACATGCATGGCAGATGCTGTTGTTTATTAATTGACCTCCCACATAATAATCTCCATCGCTATCTTACATTTCTGAACATATAAAAGTCAGGATATAGTATTAGGGACAAAACTAGAACAGCATCTATTAAACTCCTGTTTCACCTGAGGAGGAAAGGAGCAAAGAATGGAGAGTTTTGCTATTCCAAGAGAGCCATATTTTAAAAGTGTACCCTTAACAGGTCTCTCCACAGTTATGTGCATTCGTCATTTGGATCAGTTAGAACTTTAACTACAGCATAATTGTACGGGATTTTCTCTAAGTTGTCATTAAAATTGACTGTGCCTTTCAAAAACTATGCTCAGATGCTATGGGTACAGCTAATAAAAGGCACAAAGGCCCAGCCAAGGTCAAGCTGCAAGTTTGTCTCTAATTGCCCAGTTATACATTCCTTGCTCATGCAAATCTTCACCAACTTCAATGGGATTTTTGTTTAGTGAGGATTAGAGGATTTTGGATCCTAGCTTATGTATTGCATCTATACATCACTTTGTGTAGCATGTATCAATCCCTACAGATGCAATATCTGTACTTTCACTATCCCAAAGCCTTAAAACTCAGTTTTCTTTAGCTACATTGACTTAATTTTGCTCTTCCATGATCAACACTATCAGACTTTGAAAATGGGTTACCTGGCAGCCAATGTTTGTTGCATTGCTGCTATACTTTTCATTTCAAACATGCTAATTTGCTTCCAAAACCTACTGACCTAACTACTGCATTAATCACTCTGCTAAACCACAAAGACAGTATTTTTCCTACCCTAAAGTCTTTCTCTTAAATCCTTGGTTACATTTCAGCTCCTTATTAACACAGTCTGGTGATTTCAAGAGGATCTTACCAATGCCCATAATAGATTTGTTGACTTCTCTAGACATTTTTGCCTGTCACAGCACATTTGTATGATTAATTCTCAATTCCGGGTTTTTTAAGATGTTTACATCAGGTTGCCTGCAGTTCTTCCTTAGTATACTGCCACAACATATGCTCACAAAACATTTTTTCATCATTATGCAAACACTACAATCTAGACATAGCGCATGCTGTCATTTTTTATCAGACCAGCTGTACAATTCAAAGGCAAGGGTGTTTCTATGTTGTCAGTTCAGGCCTGTTGGTCTCTTCCTCATCCAAACTGAAGAGATGAGGAAAACCAGGCACAGCTGACAAAGTTCACTCAAGGGCCTGCTTCTAATAGCGCAAAGACAAAATGGCACGAGTTCATCTTCAGCATATCCCAGCTGGTCCAGCACCGACAAAGCCCTTCTATCACCTCCCAGAGCACACAACAGGCACCTGCAGCATAACTCTCCACAAACACTTTTCCAAGGGCCTGAAACACACACTTTGGCTATCAGAAAACCAAAATATACTAAACACAAAACCAAAAAGCAACAACAAAATCCCTCTGAAGAACCCTCCAAAACGACCAAAAAAAGTATAATGCCTCAGACATGTCATATGGGAGCTGAGAGGACCTGTATAAACTGCTATGCTAAATGCATGTGGTCAGCCTGATCTGTGCAGCATTGTCACAGGTCAATCCATATCCATGTGCCCTGGGGGCTAGTTTGCTCTCTACCATAGATCACAAAGACGAGATACAGGCTTTTCTTCTTCCATAAGAAATACAATATACATGAGATATATATGGTAGAATCATTTTCCAGATCTTGATTAACTTCCAATGACTCCCAAAGTGATGTCTGGCACATGGACTCCTTGGAAAGTAAAAACAGATCAATGAAATTAGAAGGCAACACATAATTTACAATATGGTAACTTGCCATGCAGGTTACATCACAGGGAATCCAAGCAGCTGCAGGTCTCTACAGTTTATTCTAATAAATCTATTGATCCATATTAATTTTCTGTTGTGTTTCTCAAGGTATTTACGTTTTTCGGAAATGGATTTTGTTCACTATTCCCTCCTGGGTAAGGCCTTTGAGAAAATGTAGCAATCTCAAGGTCCCCAATGAGCTGTAATTCTAAACTTCCTGCTGGATTAAACAGAAAAGTTTAATCTGAAATGCTGAAAGACTTTACATACCGTAAGCTCAGCTTGTGCTACTCCAAGTATTTCAAGCAAAATATCCAAAATAATCCAATGACAACTGCCCAGGTAGAAAGCTAATGACTTACTGCTAATCAACTGTTTCACATCCTTTGAACTCCAAGATTTCTCATCGTATCTCAGGTCTATACTGTCCATTCTAAAGTAATGTTCTCATCTCAGAAATATCTTCTTCACTGTTGTAGTAGAACACTTTAATATAAATGTAGAAGAAAAAAAAATGTGTAAGAAAACATACTAACTGTGCACCACGGACTTAGAAGCTGTGAGTTTTATAGACTGATTTTTGTCTTATGAGAGGTCATGTTTTTATCAACTTCCATGTTTTTATCAAGCTTCCTGTCTGTACCACTGCATTTTAAGAGAGTAGGAAAAAAAAAACCATATTCACTAATCTATGTTTTTACAGTTAAACCTATAACTATAAGTATTTTCCTTCTAATGGTGTACATACACGTCAGTATAATTGTATTGTCATTTGAACAAGATTTTTTGAGCAGCAGATGAAAGAGTTGGTTACAAGAGCATCAGAAACACTAGCTAAAGCAACACACTCAGTAAAGTATATTTATTTAGTTAAAAAGTCACCAGTTAGTTGCAGGCAAGAGAAGACATATAAACACTGCTCAAGTTCTCCAGTTTCTCTAATATCACTACTTGAGTGACCAGGATACAGTTTAACAGAGTCCTCTTTCAAGGTTACATTATGTTCCAATACAGTGCAAAACAATCACTGCCAATCCACATGTGCACCAGTATTTTTCATGCTTGAAAGGCACAAGCTAACCAGGAGATTTTATCAGCTATTTACTTTAAATATAGAAGAACACTTAACTCCTACTAATAAGCAAGGGATGCAAATTCAGTGCTGAGTTTGGGACACTGCTACAAGGCTACAGTCCACAGACACTGTCTGATTTGGACCATATGCAGGTAACTTCTGGGGGCTCAAACACCAGCCTGACCTACATACCCTTATCTTGGCACATACAGTAGCAACACAGCTCATTGCCAGACAATGTACACGTCAGTAGATATTTGCCAGCTTTGCATGAGAACTATGTCCCCTTCAGTCTTCAGTATCACATTATTGAGTCACATCACATAACAGAGGTTGGATAACAAGAACTGGCAGATTGATTCAGCTCAAAGGCTAGACTGACATAATTTAAATGAAAGATGTGTTTTATCTTGCTATTCTGTCCATAAGAAACATGGAACACACACACAGAGGATATGAATCAGAACTAGACAATCCAATTTTTGGAAGGTTATTTAGCTGTCCTGGTTTCAGCTAGGATAGTCAATTTTCTTCTGAGTAGCTGGTAGTGCAGTGTTTTGGATTTAGTGTGAAAATAATGATGATAACACACTGATGTTTCAGTTGCTGCTAAGTAGTGCTTATCCTAAGTTAAGGATTTTTTCAGTTTCCCATGCTCTGCCAGTGAGCAGGTGCACAAAAGCCAGGAGGGTGCATGGCCAGGACAGCTAAAACAAACTAGCCAAAGGGATATTCCATTCCATAGAACATCACGCTCAGTATATAAACTGGGCCAGTTGGCCAAGAGGGGCAGTCCTCTGCTCTGGCATTGATCAGTGGGTGTTGAGTAACTGCACTGTGCATCATTTGTCCTTTGTGTCCTGTGTGTATGTGTGTATATATACATATATATATATGTATGTATGTTAAATTCCTTTTAATTGTAATTATTGTTATATTTCACTTTAGTTATTAACTGTCCTAAACTCAACCCACAACTTATCTTTTTTTTTTTTTTTTTTTTTTTTTCCCCAATTCTTCTCCCCAGCCCATTGGGAGAATGCAGCGAACAAGCAGTTGCATTGTTCTTAGATGCTGGCTGGGGTTAAATCATGACAGAAGCCCTGCCATGCAGATGCACATTTTTAAGCTGTACTTCAAGTCTATCTTCTTTGTGAACTGAAATTCTTGTATGGCTTATTTTGACTTTCTTTCCATAAAGCCTGCACTAAGTTGTGGTAGTCTGCATCCTGCAGACAGAACAGAAAATCTTTTCCCTCTGAAGTGTCCAGATGTATGTTTTCCATTCTTAACTGGTTTTCAGAATTTAAGGTCTGAATCCTGTGCTCTGCAACCATACATGTTCAGCTTCCTCATCTTAACTGCAATACTCCCTCTGAGCATCCGTTACATGAGATGCATAAAACTCCTTTCAACAGTCAAAACCAAATGACATATACATTAATATCTCTCAGCAAGGACTGCCTATACAACGTTACTTGCACCTACCAATTCTGCCCACAGACAAGACACCAGCACTGTCATGGCTTTTCTTAGGGCTAAACGCACTTGAAGGTAGTTTTGGATGGCACATAGACACTTCCTATGAATGGCACCATTTCATAATACTCTCTTTTACATAATTAGTGTACAAATAATAACTGCACGAAATACATGGGTAAGGGAGCAATAGTCGAAGACCAAATTCATCAGCTTTGCCTAGTGGCAATATGAAAGACCACACACAGTGAAGCCTGGCCTCAATTATTTTAGATAGCCACATCACTGGCAGGCAGAATTATTTATTAATACACCCAAACTTGAAGCAATAGAATTTATGGGAAAAATCAATCAAAAAGCACTATGTAAATGACTATGTATCAACATTCATGATACAAGGCTTTACATCTGCTAATAAAGGTAAAGTAGAAGGTGCCCTTGATATTAAATGCTGAATCAGGAGGTATATAGCATATTAGAAAGATGCTGACCTGCCATTACATTTAAAGTGACTTCCTCAGGACTCAAAAATGCCCCATAAAGCATGGGCTAAACTAGCTAGAAATAGATGTCAAAAAGTGTATGCCCAGACAGAAAACACAACATATTACACTAAATAAATTATTTGCTGACAATTGTTTTCCAAACAGATATTAAACAGACAGTGCACTACAGTGAAATCCAACAATAGTATAAACGGCACAAATGAATAGTTATCTATGTGCTCTGCCATAATTTCAGACAGACAATGTGTCAGATGAGTTGAAGACCTGGAAAGAGAATGGCTATTAAAAATGTCTCCCAAGTGTAGCTACAACAGACAAGTGTAGCTTAAAGCCTGAAATTTGATTGACTATTGCTTATTTTTTTGTTCATATACCTGACTGCCTTATAAAACAATGCATTTTGCAAATACAAGAAAGTATTCAGTTCCTCTTCAAGTTGCAAAGCTTAGTGAATTCCTTTGCTATAAACACATATCCCACTAAACTGTTACTTGAGTTTGGCAACAAGGTCTGAGTGGAAGCAGGTTTGGGGGTTGTTCTTTGCTGTGATGTTTGTTTGTTTTAATTATTATTGTTACTATTTTGTTTGCTTAATGCTAGCTGCGACTGATTACTTTCTATTCCTCCTTGAATGACAGAATTGTTTCGGTTGGAAAGGTCCTTCAATGACCATCTAGTCCAACCTCCTGATCAAAGTCCAAAGACAGAATATCTACAATCTTTCTGCAAAACTTGTTCCAATGTTTAATTAACCCTGTAGAAAATATTTTTTTCCTCCCTTCTATCTGGTAGAAGCTTCTCCTATTTCACCTTGTGATCATAATGTCTTGTTCTAAGCCTGTGTACCTCATAAACCTATGTTAAGCTTCTTAGTAAGCATAAGTTTTGGAAGACCACTACAAGGTCCAGTCCTCCCAGACTTCTCTCATAGGGGACATATTCAATCAAGTTTCTTAGCACCTTTCTCATATTTTCCCCAAAATCAAGCACAGTATTCCACATCTGTTTAACAAACATCAAACAGAGGAGGATACCCACTTTATTTAATTTCCTGGCTGTGCTCTTTTCAACGGAGCCCAAAATGGTGTCAGTTTGCATTGCTAGTAGGGTACAATACAGGCTCATGCTCAGCTGACTGTCTACCAGGAACCCCAAGCCCTTTTCTGCGGAGCTGCTCCCCAAGCAGTCAAGCCTCAGCTTCTATCACTGCAAGAAGCTTTTCCATTCTAGGTCAAAGACTTCCCTTGTGTATTTATTGAATTTCATCAGATTTCTGTCAGTCCACTTTTCCGGTGCACCTAGGCCTCTCTGAATAACAATCATGACCTGAAGTCTAGCAGTTACACTGCCTCCAAACCTTCAGTTTGGTGTCATAGAATTACCTTATGAGGGTGCACTCTGTCTCACCACAACATAATGTCTCTTCCTTCTGTTACCAGCAAAGATATAAAACAGGACAGATCACAGGAGAGGCCACAAAGGAAAGGTATTTGTAACTAGCCTCCAAAAAGAGTATGAAGCGTTACCTACACTCTGAAAAACAAGCTTCCAACAGACCCTAAGATTCTAACTTCAATATAAGAATATGGCAAGAGACAGTATCAAAAGCCTTGGCAAAATCAGTGTAGCTGATTTTTCTTTGCCCTGTTACGAATTATGCAAAATTAATAATCTATATTAATTTTTATATCCAGGCAAAGGTTGTTAATAACTATGAAAATTATTTATTAACATTAAATCTCACCAGAAAAAAACTTATTTACAATGTTCGGAATGCAAGGTTTGGATACTTATACACACAGGGAACAGGCAAAACTAGAACACTTTAAGAGATAACTAGCAAATGCAAACATTGAAACTGGAAAGAGGTTCTTTGTTTCAATCATACCTCTTGCCCATCAGAGGACTTGAGAGGTTTCTTTCTGCTAGTAAGGCAGAAAGCGGAAAGTCTTGGAAGTCGTTGCAGGCAAAGCAGAGCATAATGCAGCAGGGCAGAGCAGGCAAAAGAAGGAAGGGGGCATGCGGCAAAAGCCTATTTATTGTTTGCCCAAATGAAATGGCCCATTGACCACATAGATTCACCAGCAGAATGGCACTTTGCCAAACCCAACCGTATTAGTCAGGAGCTTGCTTTCCCTTATTTGGGAAAAACAAGTCTGGGTAAGTCTTGCACCCTCAAAGTGAGTCTCTCCAAGCCTTCTATATTCTCCCTGCGCTCTGCTTCCCTACCCCAGCAGAGAGAAGGGGACTGTAGGGATCATGCCTGGGCAAACCAGGACATGAATCTTCCACAACATGCCCTCATCCATAGATCTACTAATTTCATCATAGATTGTGAAAAAATTAGTCAAGCATGATTTACTGTTGGCATAAGCATGCTGCCTCCAAAAGGATCCCATTCACCAGTTCCTTGAATAAGCCAAAGTTTGCTCTGTCAAAGGCCAGGATGTATACTCTGCTACTTACCTTCCTTGCTTCCTTCAGGATGTTCAGCCCCATATTCGCTACAAGTCAAAGCACTGACTATTACATGCCTAGCCATTTCTTTATTTGTGAGGACGGTATCAACCATGTGTATTTCATCTACATTAGAGTCCCTTGACAGTCTCCAGAAGCCTCCTGAGCTGCTTATATGTGCTGCCCTTTCAGCAAGCTTAAGAACCTAATGTGACTTTGTCCTCTTCCTCATACTAACCAAATGATCTCTAACATATGCTACCCATAATGTCACCCATACCAGCCTCTCATCCAATCCCAATCCACAAGCTAGCTGTCAACTCACATAAAGGAAGCCACCCATCCCTTTGTTTCCTTTCTTTCTATATACAACCATGATAGTTGTTGCAACAATGCCTTAGTGAGGTGTCTGCATGCAGAGCTCTACCTCCATCTGACTGAATTCTGGGTTCTGTGCACTTCTGTGTGGGAAGCTCTTCCCTGACAGTCTAAAAAACAAAGGACTTATGTTTTGCTTTGGAGTTCTTCCTCTAATTTGACCATCTGCTGATCATATTATCTGTCATCCATATTTTCTCCTCACGATTTTTTTCCTTCTATCTAAAATCTATTTCTATCCTGTTCCATTCCAGTAATGAAACATTAATTAAAAAGTGTGTACAGACAATGTGACAAAGTAGCAGTTTGCCTGTCAATTATCACATGTTCAAATTAGCATTGCTACTTTGGGATAGCTGCAATATAGTAAATTAAAATGATAAAAACCCTGTAGCAGTCTATACATTAGCATGTTTAATCAGTATCATATACGCAGTGGAAGGAAAGGTTATTGCTCCAAAAAGGCTAAAATCTCTTCTAACACAAGGATTTTTAAGACTAACTGCAACCTTGGACAGAGGAAACAGCCGCATAAGGTGTAGCTATCCCACACCAGTACTTCAAAAGCCTCATTCAAAAGTTACTCTGGGGTGAACTACAGATTGCAATACTGAGATTACCTAGCTTCAGTGTTTTGCATGGGATACTCAAGACCCCTAGTTGGGAGATACTGTTGAGCCTTACAATGGACATGATGCCTTGCTGAGGGATCTAGACAGATTAGAGCACTGTGCATGATAAATAGGATGAAGTTTACCAACTCCAAATGTTGGATTATGCAGTTGGGACAGAGTAATGCCAGGAACAAGCACAGACTAGGCTGGAGAGTAGCCCTGCAGAAAGCTCAATAGCTGAAGTGGAGAGGGGTGTGCTGACCTCTCCTCCCTGGGATCCAGTGGGAATAGTTCAAAGTTGTGTCACAGAAGGCTAGACTGGACATTAGGAAGACAACCAAGAGGGTGGTCAAACAGTACAACAGGCTTCCTAGAGAGGTGGCCAATGCCTCAAGCCTATCAGAGTTTAAGAGGCATGGGGTCAATTCCCTTAACAGCATGCTTTAATTTTTGGTCAGCCCTGAAGTGGTCAGACAGCTGGACAAGATGATCACTGTAGGTCACTTCTAATTGAAATATTCTATTCTATTTTAGTACCGGCAAGAGAACAATGTTATTCCTTTGAAGTTGCACTGCATGCTGAAAGGCTAGTCTAAAACCATGTTACAAAGAAGAGGTTTCTCAGTAAAGGTGACTGCTGCATTGTCACAGAAAAGCAGAAAGTGCAGCTGTTTCAATTCCTAAAAAGAGGCCCAGAATGGAATGAGATACTTAAGCTACTGGAGTTCAGGGCTTACATATATAGAACACAAAGCAATAGAACTCGAAGTATGTCCCACGCCAGAAGAACCGGCAGTGCCTCAGTTCTGCTGGGGATATTGCTCAATGTGACATGGTAGCAGTGAACAATAACGAGGATCACCAGGCTCACATTTATAAGGGGGTATGCTGTTTCTCTTCTAGCAAGTCAACTGACTGTTGGCAACTTAGCATTTGCTTAACGAATGCAGGTCACTAAAAATCCAAGATACTGCTGATGTCTATAGTCAGCTCAGAGGATCTCTGAGAGGAGGAACAGGCACACATCAGTATGCTGAAAAAAAGTACATTGTTAATGTTGACTACTATACTGAAAAACATAGCAATAACAAGTGGGAGTTGTTTGATGTCAAAATTGCAGATCACTCCTGAGTCTTCCTAAGAAAAACAGCTGCCACTCAAGACATTAATACTGAGCACATTTCTTTCCAATTAAATGAAGAAGGTAATCCCCAAGGTGAAAGTAAAGATACATATATATATCTATAGGTGTGTGTGTGTGTATATATATATGTAGAGCTGGAGTACAGATTAGACGTTGTTTTAAATTTGTTGTTGAAACAAAGCTGTTAGGAAACACAAATAAATGTTGGCTGGTGACTACTTCAACACTGCCAGACTCTTAAGTAAGACTGCATAATTGTTGACTATAATTCCCTACGTTTTACTTATTTAGAAAAAAAGAATTTAGAAGGAAGTCCATAGCAAAATAGGCATAAAAAAACCAAAGATGCAGGACCAAAAGATGCTATGTTCCCCATCACTTCATGAAGACGTTTTTCAAACTTCAGACAAAGGCTATATAAACACTCTAACAGCACTAGAGTAAAATCAGACTTATTTCCATAAATAAGTTCTGCTCTGGTTTGAACTCTGGAAAGGCAGCCCCTTGCTACAAGTGCCCACAAATCAAAAAGCTCAGTCAAAATATACTTGAAGGAGCAATTCTGTCTTTACAGCTGTTGTGACCACAGCTACACTAATTTTAGTGGAGTTCGGACTATTTACAGCAGCTGAAGATATGTCTCCCAATTTAAATTCTGTCTTGACTTTGAGTAATTCTGTTGAGGTCACTAGAACAGGGTTACTCAGGACATAAATTTGCCTCAAGGGCTTTTGTTGCCTAAGCTATATTTGTATTACATTAATGTATAAACAGACAATGCCTAACAAGTTCCAGTAAAGCAATTCATGTAATTAGTTTGTAACTTGTGCTTAGGTCTCTCAAGGGTTACTGAGGGTCAAATTAGGGAAATATATTTCTGAAAAGCACAAGTCGTGAAATAATAAAGCTTCAGTTTGCATTTCAAAGTGGTAAGACCTCTGTCTTCTAATAATGATTTTAAAAGTAAATAGATTAAATTGATAGAATAAAACACATCTGAAATGATGAAACATCATATTAAAAGGGAAATGGCTGGGTTTTGTTACCACAACTAAAAATGCTTTAGTTAGTTTCTCTTTACAATTCAAAACACGAGGAAGCCACAAATCACAGTACAACACAAGTAACTTTTTTATTTTTTTTTTTATAAATTCCACAACAGAACAAACAATTTCCATGCAAACAAAAGTAAGTAGTCTCTGGTTTATATTATCTGCAATGTGTATTAGCTTGGAGTTGAAAATTCAAGTGAAACTTTCATCATATAGAGCACACGTAAATTAGCAGGATTGGGGTCTAGAAATTCAAGTGGAACAGAGCAAGGTGTTTAAGGGAACAGATGGCAGTTGTCATATCCATGGAGAGAGTAGCTGTGTCTTCTTTTACAAGCAGCAGTGCCTTTTCATTTTAGAAAAGGCAACAATTATGTAACCTGAAGGTCACAAAACAGTGTAAAACATGCATTATCTATGAGATTGCCAGTGAGGAGAATTTTTTCTTATTAAGTAAACCTGTCTGAGAACCCTAAAGAGTCACTAAAATATAATTAAAATAAATTATCAGAGGTCACCATGCACGAGTTGTTCATTTGGATAACTATAAAGGCAGATACCAGTTGTTGATAACTCTCATTTATTGAATTTACTAGCAAGCTGCAGGAATGTGCTTGCTGCATTACATGACTATGCATACTGAACAAGTGTTTTATTTCAACTTTACTTCTGTATTTCAACTTAACTTTCATCTATTTCACATAGTCCATAACCTCCAACACTATGCAAACCTGCAATCTTTTCTCTTTCAGATTCTGTTACATCACATATGACATTTACCAACACACCTTTTAGTTAGAGAGAACTGAAAACAAATAGCAAGGAAATGCAATCTCTTTAAAGCCTGAAGAGGCAAGATAAATCATGATTTAGAGACAAGTACTTGCAGCATATAGTTCACTACATTTGTATGCCAGTACGTCAAGCCTCTGGATTTTTTCATGCTAAAGATGTAAGTTCCTTATGTAACAGTTGCTGACAAAGCAGAAACTTTGCAAGTGGAGATCAAAAGGTATAAAATAGTCGTATCTGTTTAAGTCCCGTTAACAATACAAAAACATGATGCTTCCATATATAGCTAGAACACCAACTGTTGCAGCCAGCCACAAAGACATCAACTTTAATGGAGAAAAGACACAAATATGTATTTCTGAAACACTGGCAGAAGTGGAAAAATGCTTCTGCCATAGCTCATCAATGACAGCAAATCCTGATAACACACAGGTATTGTGGGGCTGCTTTCAGGCTGCATTATAGTCTTACATAACAACGTTTCTAATTTGTTTGTGTAGACAGTTCTAATATGTAACTAAATAAAAAGGCCTTTCAATTAAAAAATGAATTCAAGCAAGTCAGATAGTTTACACTGAAACAAAAGGAAATATTATTGTTTCTGATTTATAGGGGAGGAACAGCTGGCACTTATTATGTCTATGTGCTACATCAATCACCAGCAACACATAAACTATGATAAATCTACCTTATGTCCCCATAAATACAAAGCTGTTTTCTCTTTCCTAGACCAGACTGTCAGCTTATGTAAAGTGGCACAGCTTAAAATCCAGCCTTCCATCTTCTAATCAGTTCAAGTGATTTACCAGGCACAAATGTATCTAGTTTAACTTTTAAAGATTTTGGTTTTTTAACCAAACTATTTGTGTTCTGCATTGAACATTCTTATAGCACAAATGGTGTATCAGCACAACAGAGTATGAGCAAGTGCTGCTGGTTTTGGTCAAAGCACCAATTAAAAGAGATGCCAATTGTTGCATCATTTCATCTACTACTCCACATGCTGTTTACAAACAGACAATACCACAACTGAACAGTGACATCAATGAAAAGAATAAAGGTGGTGGTAAAGATCTTCACCACAGGAAAATGAGTAGGATGTGGCCTCTTACAATCCAAGCCCCCAGTGCACTGGATGCTACACAACTGAGAAACAAACATGCTTTAACTTTCCAATCTGCTGAGGAAAGAATGAGGCAGAACAGATTGTTCAGCAAGCTTTTACTATGTGCTTATCACAATTTTCAGTACAGAGGATACAAAGAATCACTAGAGAGGAGAGAGTTTTTGACTGAATACTCCATTGACCTTAAAAGGAAGTTCATCTTTTACCTAATGGAGAGGAGCACCTTACTGATGGATTGTGTTAAGACAGATTTGTATTTTCTAGTCTTTCTTTTCTTTTTCAAAGGTCAGCTGCACCCTGCCAACTAACATGACTAACACTGCAACAAAGAGATTCAGCTACAACAGGGTATGTTAATCTGGACTTTAAAAATCAAATTACTTGGTCTTATTTACCCTAAGATACTCCCAATTTTGACAGAAAGAACCACAGAACTATCAGTTGCTGTCTTTGAGAAGGATAACCAATCTGGAGGACTGGTGGTTTCAGAAGAATGGAAAAGAAAACCAGAGTTCCTATCCCAGGCCCAACTCCAATTGAGCAACTGAGTGAACAGTGAATAAGCAAGCTGCTTGAAAGCTCTTGGGAAGCAGGAAAAGAAGAAGAATCCTTATCCCCTGCCCCTAAGAGATTGTAAACATCTGATACAGCCATGTACAATACACAAATCATGTCAAATGTGTATCATTATCTTTTCCTGTTAAAACAGGGAAATGGTCGTTGTGATAAGGAAAAAGCCATAAGGATCAGATGAGTTAGGATAAGCCCTCTGCATGATAAGCAGCATTCTAACATTTTCACATGGGGAAGAGCCACACTTTCTCCCTGCATGCCCACAACCAAGCCTTATTGCTCCCAGTACCCTTCTTCCAACCTTGTACTGTACTTGCATGCAAATGCAGGCACTAATCAGATCCAGACAGCCTCTGCTGCTAGACAGATCATACATACTCTTAAACTCACTATTCTTGCAGCATAATAAAAATTTGCAACCAAAACCTGTTACAGCTGCACATCAGATACTTCTACAACAGTTCTGTTCCCCCCTATCCTCCTCCCATGACCCTACTTGCCATGTAGGAGTTTGTGAGGGCCTGTGGCCAGAGGCACCCATTGAAATATAGTGTGATAAACAAGCCTGGCCCATTCTTGAATGTGTTCCACTGATTAAAGACTACAAGAAATGGAGATAGTTGTCACAGAGCTCCACTTCCTCTTATTCTTGAGAAAAAAAATCTGTCATTTTTTCTGCCAGCCGAGATGCCTGACCATTGCTTTCTTGGAAAGCTTGTGACCTCACTGTGAATTACAAGCCTCATCTTGTCCACTCTGTAATTTATTTTGACTTCAGTAAGACTTTTTCCTTTATATTCTAAGATGCAGGAAATATGATCTAGAGGAAGTTACTACAAAGAGGGAAGCAAAACTGCTGGAAAACTGTATCCTACATTGTTTATCAGTGGCTCACTGTCAAAGTGAACACAGCTGTACTCTTGGTGCTGTGCTGTTGAACATGCTTATTCTGGATTTGGGTGGAGGAAGAGAGAGATGCTTACAAAATATGCAGCTGACTACTTCGCAACAGACTGCAAAAGCCTTAGAGGACAGGATCAGAATTCAAAAGAAATTTGGCCAATAAAAGAAACCTCTAATCCTCAAGATCTCTTAAGTTTTGTCTTTTTACCAGGAAAACTCATCTGGAAAAACACAAACTGAAGAAGTTACAACTTTACAGCAGCTTTCCAGAAAACACTATAGGAGTCACAAGCTGAACACAAGGTAACAACTACAAAGAGCAAACTGAAGGAACCATTGTTTTGTTTAAAGAGGAACTTGAGGGGAGTAAAGGCCTAAATACAAAGGAGGACGAAGCAAACCATCTTCCATATCCATATTATCCAGGACAAATAAGGGACTTACATTTACAGCACACAATATTTTCACTGGATGTTAGCAAAACCACTTGTGTTGAATAGTCTCCTTTTCTAGTCATCTATACAGATAAGCATATGGAAAAGTGAACATTAAAAATGCACTTAGACTTAAGAAGACAGAATACAAGTGGAGCCACAGAAGTGAAGTATAATCTTTCAGCAGAATACACTTACATTGCTTTTAGCTACTTTTGCCATTCATGAATTTAGATATAAGCCACACATCCTTGCACTGGGTCTACATAAAAATGGATCTGTGGTTTACCTACAAAATGACCCTCCATTCTAGCTTGCATTATGCAGAGATACAGAGAATCCAGTTCTTTGTGCAAGAAAAATTCATGTAGCTGCTTGACTCATTGACCCACTACACAAATCTTAAGAATCTTTAGGAGAAGAAAATGTAGTCTTGAAACAATACATTTATAATGTACACACCCTCAACACCAACATTTCTATCTAAGTCTTTAACACTGTGGATTATCCTTTAACCTTTGCATTTAGAATGAAGACAGCTTACTAAACAGATAAATTATGGCATGATTAAAACATTTATTTAATTATTTTGTTCTATAAAATATTTCCTGATAATAATGCCTGGTAATAGTGAAGTAATTAATGGATTGTATCAGTCTGGTGAAATACGAAGTAAATAGCAGTACAAAGTAATACAAAATAATATCTTGCGTTTGCATAAAGTAAGATTGTTTAGGGCAAGGAAAACATGAAATCATACCTCCTTCTCCTAAAAAGCAACCCCCACAAAAAGCTCTAAACAATGCAGAAGTTCACAAATTATGCTCAGATGAGTAAAGCTTCTTATTAAAAAGCGACTATCTTTCAAGGAAGAAGACCTTGCTGAGACAGCGCAGAATCCTGGTCCAGCTCCCACTGAAATCAATAATAAAATATTCACCAGTGGGCAATGAACCAAACATACACACAGGGTGCCTGTATCTATAAAAGCATATTTGAGACATAGTAAGCAGGAGTACTGCCTTCATGACTTAACCACCCTCCAAAATTCTTCAGTCTGTTGATTATACAGAAAGTGACCTGAAGTGGAAGATGTAAAAGAGGAAATAACATGAGGGGTATTAACCAAGCCCATTCAAACTTTGCTGCCGTCTGCAATAATTCATACAGCTGAGTCCACAGTTAGTCATCTCCTCAGGGAAGTTTACAGGACCACTTAAAGGAGCCTTTGCTATAGACCTTCTTTGTTTAAACAAGCCCATAATGCAATGATAATTGGTATTGACATTTAGCATGTGTGTGTGGCTACAATTTATCTTTCTTACATAACATCACAGCAAGGATAAAGAAACACCTAATTAACCACCCCAAGTAAGATTGATGAGAATTCTTAAAAATGAATGATCAGTAATTTGAGAACAGACAGACTACTACTTTTGGATTGCTAATACAAAGGAAGAAATCAGTGGAAAGGCTAAAGCTGTCTTTCACTTTCAAAATAATACTTTAAAGCAATTTAATATTTAATTACATTAGTATTTTAAGCCGTAACATCAGAAACAGTCCAGAGGTATTAACAGCTGAAAAGTGAATCAGATAGAAAACTAAATGCTGTATTTCAATAAGGCACTTTTCTAAAGCTTGTTTTTCTGAACAGAAGTGTTCTAAATTTCTAAAATTTATATGAATATGAATTAAGCTCATCAAAAAACACTTGGTATCACTTACGGCTTTAATCCGAAGGAGAATTACTGAAATCAAATCATCATTCTGGGTTGTACGAGAACTTAAGTTAAAACAAGCATCTTTCATAATGATTGCATCATTTAAAAAAATGCAGTATTTGGCTTTTCAGAAAGAATTCTCCCCTATAACAGAGACATTTTCACTACAGCTCTGGTTATATAACTATCTCAAGTATTTTGCTGTTTTAAACTCCTTGATTTAGGGAGAACAAACCCCAAAGGTATTAATACAATCCAAATTTAATGTAAAGCATTTACTAAAATGAAAAAAAAAAAAAATCAAAATAAAACACTTAAGCACATAATTTTAATTTCTCTCCTCAACAGCTCCATTTTAGATCTTTAGCTAAATTCTAAAATAACTGAAGTTCCAAAGACTAACTTCATTTTCTGCGTGCAACAAATTTCACTGCAAAAGGTATCCACTTATGTCTTTGGTCTAGACCAAAAATTAATAAATTTTAAACTAATACATCAATGAGCTTATTTTGTTCTTGATGACATATAAATTGTTTGGGTAAACAGGGTTACAGTGAAGTGGACAGGAATCCAAACTGAACTGCTAAATGGACATAAGAGCAACATTGCTTTTCTGTCTTTTTCAGTTTGGATTATAAGCCTTTTGAGGCATATTTCTGTTCTTTCCATTACAAGATGTAGGGCAAGAGGAATCACATTGAAAGGACTAAACAATACCTATCAATGTTAAAACAGTTGCAATAATGCACCGATTATTACTATGTGAGCACAAATGCATACAACAAAATTACACATGCATCACGTTTTTCAAAGAGTCACTAACTTTCATAGTTTTTCAAACCTTTAACAGTAAAAAGCTTTATGATTTGCCAGGACACACTGTTTATACATTCAAACTGCTTTCCTTTCAAGGCACAAACTCCAATATCTGAGCAACAGTTAATTTCCTTTCTATTCACTGCACTCATAAAAATCTAATTCAGCAAGTTTTGTTTAAGCAGAAAAGAACTCTTGTTAATAAGGAAACAAACGTGAGTCAACAAAAATGCATGACCTGCAGCACCTGTTTGTGGACATTTACTTGGTATACACGATAGTTTTAAAACTCACTCCTGATGTTATTGTTTCCATTGTAGAATAACTAGAAAATTGTTACATAACTCATCATACAGTTATTACTGAGAATGTAGCTATCAGCTCTCAGAAGACTAAAGCTTTTAAAGACAATTGAAAAAAAAAGAGAGATCCAAATTTTTTAAGAACACAAAATGCAGTTGGATCAGTCAGCTATCTAAAAAAAGAAAACAGCAATAGCCAAAAGACCAAATGTATGGACAAAAATATAAAATACACTAACTAAATTGGCTTAATATGACACTATGGCTAAACAAAAGACTGCACTAGCTACAGTACACTAAGTGCATAGAGCTCTGTTGTATCCCAGTGTACTCATTCTCAAGATGTCATCTACAGCTTTTTGTTTGTGCTGCGGTTTGAAGATGCAATAGAACAAAAAGACAAAGATTGCAAATCAAAGTAACTCAATTTCATTAAAAATGGAAAACATCTCGACTGCCTGTATTCATAAAGTAGTGCGGAAAACAAAGGCACATGGAAAGAGGCTTCAGGAGGGACTGAAATGTGGAATAATAAAGTTAAGAACGTGGTTTCGCACCAAAATATTTTGGACTACTACAATGCCAGCTGAAGAAGAAGGAACTTCCATCTTAATAGCCATTTGGAAGCAGAGAAATCTTGGTTGTCCTCCAAAAAAGCTCTCTAAATGGACAACGGTGAAAAACTGAAGCACATGAGAGCAGCGAAGGGTTCTGCAATTGTATCCCCAACCCCTTATCTTTTTTGGAACCCATAGATCTTAGAATCTTTCTTCACTGACTCGAGTATCTCCAGTAACTGAAATGAAGAAAATATATGGTTAGAGTTTATGGAAGCAGATGTTTAAGCTACTGAATGCCTAGGGTGTTTCAAAATTCTACTCTCACACGAGAACATCTCACCAAGGCAAGATGCAGTGTTCCAGCCTGTCTTCATTAAAAGAAGTCTATGGAGATTCATCATAGTGAGACATGGGAGTCTCATGAACCAAGTGCACCAGTATTTTAAAAACTGCCTTCAACAGAAACAATATAGGAAATAAACTTGGTCTTTTTAACAAGTTAAAAAATAAACACACACATACACACACACTTCACTTTAGGCAGTAATTTCAGAGTTCCCAATTCTTTAGTTGGTGTAGACAGAAAAGAACTTTCAGGGACTCATTCAGAATTTTCACAGGTTAAGCTATCCTCTGAAGCTGTTCCCTCTTCCTGATTCCTCTCAAGACAGCTCTGGGTAACCAAGTTTCTAATACAGCACTCAGTTAAATGCTTATAGGTGTTGGATTATGTTAAAAATGCAACTTACTTAACTAATGCACTGAAATTCTTGGATGGTAATAACTATTCCTTTGATCAGAGTCTTGCAAAGCACTCATTTTCCAAAGGATCGTGTAATTGTGGAATCACAATTGTGACATCACTAACCTGAAGCTATTCTATGCTGCCTTTTTAAACTAATGGATTAAAAAAAAAAAAAAAAAGCTTATTATATTTTAACATACCCCTAAAAATAATTGCCTAAAAATATTATGTATTTCAATCTTTAATTGACACTTAAGAGTCAGGGAGAAAGAATTTCTTGGCAGTACTTTTAAATTTTTATATGATCTTGAAATACACATTTTAATTTCAATAAAATACTATTTATACCCACAGTAGGACTAATTCAAAGCCTATTGGAACAGTTGTTAGATCTTTCAATAACTTCAGAAACTCTGAATCAGATCTTGACTCTCATGATTACCAACAGAGAGCTCATGATCTTCATGTATACCATGATCACCTCAAGAAAATGCAACCATGGAACTGCAGCTTGCAAACTCAAAGTGCAATGTCTATCTCAAAATTACAGCTGTTAGCAGAAAAGGGTTGAAATTACTAGTTTGTAGTTTATGTATCCAACACTATATACAAAGAGATCAGAAGTATACTTTTGCATGCTGCACATTTATGATTTTTTTTTAAGGGGGGCTAGAATTCCAAGTATATACTGCAGCTGTTACTAAAAGCCCTGGATATTTCATGCAGACATTCAAACCACCAGTGAGACACCTGAATTAAGAAAGCTTAGCAGTGTCTTCACTCTGCCTACCTTGCACAATGTATTTAATCATGTCATTTATTTCCAATTCAAAGAGAAAATGTGAAGGTAGCTTGTGATAATGCATCAGTTAACATCAAACTAGTTCACCACAAGTACACCAATACTGAGGTGGTGTTGCAACACAGAGCTAAGCATGGATAAAATCCTTCCAAGAAAATTCATGTAGGCTTTTCCGAGAGATCCACCTTGACTCAGCTACATGCCTGGAAATTCTGCACTGGTTATCTTAAACAGGGGACCAAGAACAGATGCCTTCTGACACATTTAAGACTTCAACTGCTTCTAACCCTACTTCTCCACTGTGATTCCATAGAAGCAAAATAGAAACAGTTTCCATGGGTCTTCACCTTCTGTAGCAATTCATATGGCTTTACATATATATACATGCATAAACTCACACACTGAACAATGCAGAGGCAATTTTGGTGGTTGTGAGCTTTTCTTCCTCAAAGGAGAATTACAGCAACCATCACAACAATGCCCATGACTTTGCCTCCAAGACTAGTTTCTGACATACTTAAAGTTCCTGGCTTGTGGCCACTGCTTCCTAAATTCGTAATTAGTCTGACCTGCTCTGTCCTCTGTACACGATGCTTCAGCTGCATTCACAGGCTGTAAACGGGACCCAGTGGCTCAAAGGACCATTTTCTTGAGAAGGGTTTTATGCAGACGGCTGCAGATTTTCCAAGTAGAGCTTTTCAGTGAGGGAAGGAAGAACGGCAGATGAACGTCCATAACATATTGCAGCCTGAAGCTTCAAAGCCACAAAACCAACCTGCACCCACTTAGATGTTCTTTGTGCTTCTTGGAATAAAACCAGAACAGAACAAACCAAACAAACACACACACACAAAATCCAAAATCAAACCAAAAGAAAACCCCCCAAAAAAATCCCTAAACCCAAAAAACCACCACTCAGAATAGGGTTTTTTTCTGACCTTTAATAGGAAATTTCTGATGCACACTGAAAATTTATCTACCATAATTTTACCACAGGAAATAACACTTGATCTACCTATATATATCTGGATCGCTAAACAACCTGGAGTTGCCTCCTCTAAGGGTGCTCAGTACCCCCAACTACATTTCACCAGTTAACTATGCTTGATTACCAGTTTGAAAAGGCAGCGTGTCTTAGATCCAACTGCACACGTACAGTTATTTGGGACTCACGAAGAAGGGTTGCCAAGAGGAATCTTCCCGGGTAGCTAATCATGCTGACATACTCTGACTGTATTTCACATCCTGACAAACCTGAATTTTGTGCAAGGTGCTACAACTGCTTCCATCTGAAAATACTTAGCAGAGGGATCAGCGACCACTTTTTATTTATGGTTTTGTATAGTGGACCTCCATTGCATAAGAATTAAGGATCCTTTATTCTAGCAGAGTTCAAAACCACCTAGTAAGTCTTACCAAATGCCTGATCCAGCACACTGTCTTGCTTCACGCTAGATTGTTACTATAGGGTCTCAGTGCCTAGAGTTTAGGTATGAATATCCTAGCTGCAGTCACCCCGGCTCCCAGAATCCAACCTCCAGCATCTTCTTTGTGTTTTCCTCCCTTTTTGCACGCTGAGAGATCAGACCCTTGATATTTTACCTGAAAATACAACCAAGAGTAAAGGTTTGAGATTTGTACTGGGGATGTTGGCTATATATTTTGTTTCTTCCTACGTGTGGATCTGCACATAAGCCTGCAGATTGGGACAAAAATATGAATCGTGTTCTGTGTTCACATTCGTGCAAGCCCAGAGTAACTACTGACTCAATACATTTATTTGGGATATATAGCTAAGTAACAGAACATAAGCCAAAATAACTCTTAGAATTACAGATTTAACTTCTTCAGTTTATGACTCTAAACCCTTTGACAAATCAGAACAGTTACGTATTTTTGATAGGCAAAGTATATTCCAGGCTGTTTAGGGCACTTAGTTTAGGAAAAGTGGTGCATTTATATTTAATTTTAAAATAAATTATCTTTGTTGATTAAATACACTGCTTGAAAGCTTATTTTTATTTCTCTCAGCAATTTTGCCAAATCTCATTTTCTTCAAACAGAGCTTTTACTGTTTAAGTTAAAAGTCCTGGAGGCAATCACAATTCAAACGTTCACATATGCTTCTATACAAAACAGTCATGACAAAAAACTCTAAAAAAAATTAATACTTCTTTCAAAGCCAGAAAGGTCATTTGGACTGAGGTCCCCAAAATTACTGACTGGGTTTGGCTCACTAGAATAATTCTTTCTGCACGCAGCTACAGCTTCCTCCCTCCTGTCTTCTTTTTCAGATACTTTTAGATACAAATATGGCCAAGATGGGACTGCATTAATTATTCACACATCTTGTTCCCTGTCATAATGTTTATAGAAAGATCACGGCTCTTTTCTCTTCACTTAACTAGAAATGGGCATGTCATAATACTTGCTCTCACATCCAACATTAATTGGATCACCCCACCTAAAAATGAAGAGAGGAACTGACAAGCTGATAGTCAAAGACAATAAGAAAAGCCTGCAATGCCAAACTGTTTCTGTATGTGGAATGTAAAATAAAATGTAAAATTATTAATGCCAATATGCAATTGATTATATACTATTTCTTACAAAATAAGGACTGGTTGACATCTAAAGAACCAATCAAATAAGAGGTTTAAAATAAAGTGGAGAGTTCCACCTCCCTGCCAAGACTCAATTACACAGTGCAACTCAAACTCATTGCCATGGAAGACTGTGGAGGCAAGAGCTATCAACAGCTGTAACAAAGGAGTTCTGCAAACTTGAGGTGGATGAATATATAATTGGATTATAAATTTGGTGAGCTAGAGTTACTCTAGTTCAGCCCCAATTTCCTTCTTGACAGAAGTCAAAGGACAATACTAGGGAAAAAAATATCTATCCATTTCAAATGTAGTCCTCTAGTATTCACAACACACCAGATGAAATACTAACCCATTTAAGATTTCAGTGTAGTACTTCTAATGCTTTTTCATAGTTGTAGTCGGACTGAGGAGGATTTGGCATCCTGTACCATATGTGCCTCTACAAAGGTATACTTTTGCTTGGAGAGTCAATTACACCAAAGGAAGATCATTTACTCCCTGCTTGCAAAGGCCATTTTCATCTATGTATTTCAGCATTGAACCAAATGTCTTAAAAACATAAAGGCTTCTACCTGACAGAATCTAGACAATCAGAACAGATGCTTAAAATAATAATTTATCTTGACAGTTTATTCCAAATATTAGTCACTCTCACAGTTCAGAAGGTAAAAACCCAACCAACCAATTAAAAAAAAACAAAACCCAAAACATGAAAACCAGTGTGTCTAACTTTTTATATTTCTGCTGTGTGTTTTGCCATGCTACATTTTCTCTCTTCCCAGGTATCTTTCAATCAGTAACTCTCTATGAATCGCACTAGAAGCTAATTTCCTCTCTCTTTTTATTGTTATGTTTCTCTTTCACTCAACCCAGTTTGCCAATGCAGGTTCATCTGTAGATTTGAAAACTGGAGACAGAAACTCAATAGTTGTCTTACTAGTGCTACAGGCAGAACAGCAGAGGAGAATACATCTCTGCTGCAATTCACTGTTGTTCTGTTCTACATGTGTGAAGTTCTTGTAACTGTTTCTCAGTGACAACACTCTAATGAAGGATCACACAGAAAGGTATCTATTATGGTTCTTTAAAACTACTTCCCATTATTTAGTCTTCTGTCTTTCTAACAAGTATATTAAACCTTAAATACTAGAAAACAAATCATAGTTCTGTTTAAAGTCTAATTATTTTGCTTTGCTGGACTCATGATTTTTCACATTTAGGACTTGCCAGTAGGGTAATTTTCTTAATTATTTTTTTGTGTGTATATGATGTAGCAGATAACAGTGACATAGGAAGTACTTCTGCAATAATAATGTATATTTGTTTACTGCTTTCCCTATCATTACAGGTTGTCATTTTATAGATCATATAAACCACTTCTAATTTATTACGACAGCTGAACTATTGTTTAAGTTCAAGCATCAAAGATTTCAGGAAGATATTTTTTTCCAATGCTTTGTTTTGCCAGCATTCATTACCCATCACAACTACGAGGCTTGACTGGGTAAGAATTATCATGCTGAAAAATCAAGCTACTCCACTGTATTTGAAATAAGGGTTTTAATTGATTCACTACCACTTTCCCTTTCTCCTGAAGTAAAGCCTTCGATACTGTTTCCCGCAGCATCCCCATGAAAAAAATGTCTGCTCTAGGCCTGGATCAAACGCTGGCTGGATGACTGAGTGCAGAGCGTGTAGTGATTGGAGTTAAATCCAGTTTTTTGGCCAGTCACAAGTGGTGTTCTCCAGGGCTCAGTGCCAGGCCACTCCTGTTTAATATCTTTATCAATGTTCTTGACGAGGAGATTGGAAGTACCCTCAATAAGTCTGAAGACAACAAGAAGGTAAGTATGAGTATTGATCTGCTGGAGGGTAGGAAGGCTCTTCAGAGGGACCTGGACAGGCTGGATCAAAGGGTTGAGGCCAACCATATGAACTTCAACAAGGCCAAGTGCCAAGTCCTGCAATTGGGTCACAATCCCACACAGTGCTACAGGCTTGGGGCAGAGTGGCTGGAGAGCTGCCTGGCAGAAAAAGATCTGGGGGTGCTGATGGACAGCCAACTGAACATGTGCTCAGGAGGCCAAGAAGAACAGCAGCATCCTGGCCTCGGGAATAGAGTGGTCAGAAAGAGTAGAGAGGTGATTGTCCTACTGTACTTGGCCCTGGTGAGGCCACACCTTGAGTTCTGTGTTCAGTTTTGGTCACCACAGTATATAAGAGAGACAACAAGATACATGCCGGAGCAAGTTCAGACAAGGACAATGAAGCTGGTGAAGGGTCTTGAGAAGAATTCTTACAAGGAGCAGCTGAGAGAGCTGTGGTTGTTCAGTCTGAAGAAAAGAAGGCTGTGGGGAGACCTTATCACTCTCTTCAACTACCAGAAAGGAGGTTGTAGAGAGGTGGGTATTGGTCTCTTAAAAGTCACAACTGATTAGACAAGAGGAAATGACATTGAGTTGTGCCAGGGGAGGTTTAGGTTAGACATTAGGAAAAACTTCTATACCAAAAGGGTTATCAATGACGAGAACAGGCTGCCCAGTGAAGTGGTTAAATCACCATCCCTTGATGTATTTGAAAGCTGTGTAGATACACTGCTCAAGTATGTGGTGCAGTAGTGGCCCATCCCTGGTAGAGTTAGATAATGGTTGGACTTGATGATCTTAAAGGTCTTCTCCAACCACTGTGATTCTGTGTGATTCTGTAAACAGCCTTTTGCTGTAAAAACATGAATGGGGAATACAGGGAGCTGCATTCCTCCCATGTCATATTTTCTTTGAAGCTATCAGTTACAGCATCGGGACAGAGAAATGCACTTCCATTTCAGAGTAAAAATCACCTGGGGCGTTCTGTAATCATGGTCTACTAAAAGAATATTTAAAGTAGAGAGAAACATCATATTACACTTCACAGTTTGGGGCATATATGATCAAAGAGTAAGGTAAGTGAAGCACTTCTGCCTCAGATGAAATGAATGTGAAGGCAGGTGACTAGTCTCACTTCTCCACTCACAATAAAACATTTACTGACAAACAATAAAGATGAAATGAGTAGGTAAGACAGATGCCAACTTTGGCATTTGAGTTAGTAAGGGGTAGGCAGTTGATTCACTACCACTCCTAATAAAGGAACATCTGTGAACAGTCACATTTAATTATGGAACAATTACAATCATGCACATACTTCAGTCTGTGAAAATCAGGGAATAAAAACTTGGAAAACTACTTAAAAGTATCAGATTAGTAAAAGAAAGGTTATTAAGCTGATGAGTTCCCTCTTGTACATATCTTTATCAACTTTTGTACTATGAAGTGTTATATGATACAATACAGTATTTCAATTGTTGACTCAACTCAGCCTGCTACGTATCCACAACAGACAGGATGGACAATGTGATTTGGCTGTGTAGGGAATCAGACAATTAAAAAAGCTTCTCTTACAAATTTTGACTTGATAAATGTTTCTTCTAAATAAAAACATCTCTCCTCCTGGATAATACACATTTGCTGCTTTCTACGACATCAGATTTCAGTGGTAGGAGCATAAATACTTAGAACCCCTTGCACTCATAAAGCATCAATAAACATAGGAAGAGAATATCCTGGAGCCTTAAGATGCACACACACACACCCCCCTCAGCATGGTGTTTTCAGTAAGACATTCTCATCAAGACTGTAGCAAGTATAATAAGCAGCTCCCAAAAACCTGCAGTTAGAGTCTCTCCTTTAAACTACCAAAAGTTAGTAAGAAAGTTGCAGGCATCATTTAAAAATAAGCAGTTAACAGAACAACAAACACAACAGAAAAAGTAAAATAAATACCTATTTTTAAGACTCTAGTTACATCTTATACTTTTCCCCACGATTCTCTGATTTCTAATTGCAATTGACCTGGAAAGTAAACCATAAAATTAGAAGGAATTTTTTCCATGAAGTAGTTCTGAATAATTTTACTTCAATTACAGCTGACCATTTTAAGTACACACTAAACATTTAAGAAGTAATAATATATATTTAAAAGGGTGTACATGTATATATAGACACGTTTTGTGCATGTGTGTCTACACATATAAGGCTAGCAGCATCACCATATTCTAAAGTTAACCCAAACTAAGCAACAGTATCTGGATATTGAACAATACATTAAAACAAAACTACATGACCTCAGGAAATTATTATTGCTCTTTTAATTGGATTCTATTAGCAGTGAATGGGATTCAAGAGAACAGCTGGTGTTAGATATCAGATGCACTGACCTAATACACAGTTTATTTAAAAAACAAAACCAAAACCACTTTAGATCTCTCAGCATAGAATATATTATCCTATTTCTACTAAATTTGGTTTCCAGCCACATGTTGCTACAGCTGTAGAAATAACTGCACAGCAGTTCCCATGTCTTCCCTGCTGCTGCTCTTTTACTTTATCCCTCATCACCTTCTCCTTGAGCCATTTGCTATTTGTAACACCAACTAACAGAATTTAAACATTAAGCAAAGCCTCGATACTTCAGCAACCTTTTGAGCTTGGTCATATACTTACCAAAAATCCCTCAGCAATTTCATCAAAGAAGATATGGAAAACACTGAATGCAACTAAAAAGAGTTGCCATAGTTACACAAGATAAAGGCACATACATGCTCTTTTATTTCATTTAGTGCCTCACCCAATCAGTGTGTCCACAAAAGCAGTAACTTTTGAAACTTGAAATTTCTGAAGAAATCTTGAAACTGTGGATGATGAGGTCATGTCATGTATTCCTTGTAGGTGCCTGTCTCTGCCTTTCAATTATGAGTCCAAACAGCATGACTCGGTTGCTTAACCTTTAAGCAGATAAAGTGAGGTAAAAAAATAACCAATAATCACAGATGTTTTCCAAAGAGTTACTGCTTCTTTCAAGGCATTTTCTGCTGTAAGGTTATTTTTCCATAGGACATTGCAAAGTGAAAAGAAAGCAGGTCCTTGCAGCTGACTTAACAGTACCACTGTGATCTGAAGTTCTCGATCAACAAATGCCCTACACTACCACAAAAACCAATGTCCATCTCTACTCTTTCTACTCCAAACAGCTTATTCCTCTTACGAGTCCTTATCTCCTGTGCAGACACAAGGATACATGAAGCAGAGAGTCAAACCAGAGTGAATAGGTGGTTGAACTGTGTAGTCATAAACTCTGACAACTTATCTCATGAAAGCTGTCATTCAGATCACATTCATGACTCAGTTCCCCAGGGACAGTGCAGGAGATAAATAGGTAAGTGGGTGAGTACTTTTAACATTGTTTGAGCTAGCAGCACCAACTGTGTAGTTCTAAGTGGCTAACTTCAGCTGGAACAGCCGTAGTTTTTTTTACTTTTAAGACCCAGTTTCTAGCTTTTTATTCCAAGGTTTTGACAGACTTTAACCTGAAGCTTGATTTTCTTCCCCTGGGGAACTATCCTAACGTCTGTTTCTTGTCCACATTAAAACAGTGCAGCCTCCTCAATGAAGATTTGTAGCATCTTAAACTGACAGGGACGTATGAGCTGGATTAATAAAGGAGTAAAAACTAGAGGGTATAATTTATCATCTTCAGCAGAATTTGCCCAACAATTAAGCATTACAGCTTATGAATTTTCAGGAAAGGTTCTGGCAAATTGATCTGCTGAAACACAAAAAGTTTTAAGAAACAATCAGTACATTTTCCCTGAAGCTACTGAAGAAGACTTGAGTGCAGGTATAACTCTGGTCTGCAACAGGTCATGAAGTGACAGCAGTGTGTTTTTTCTTCTCTGTACTCTCAGTGACTCTAGATCAGACAGTTAAAATGGAGAAAATTGAGCATAAAGGAAGAGAAAGCAGAGTAAGGCCCAGTCTGCCTGGAGAAGAAAATGAGAAGGAAGGAAGGAAGGATACAGAGAGGGAAAGTCTGCAGCTAAAACCTGGATCTCAGAGAAGAATGTGGGAGAAGGAGGAAAAGTAATCTGTGATCTGAAACTAATGAAGGAGAGACACAATCAAGAGGGAGCTTAGTTGGCACTGCATTTGCTATGCAAAGACAGAGCTAAAGGAATCAAAGAGCTGTGATGCCCTGGTGTAGCTTCAATGCCATTTATTCACATGAGAAAGGAAAATTAAAGGTTAGGATGATAAGAAAGGAAGGGAGAGATCAAATAATTTCATTCCAGTGAAGACAAGAAGCAAGCAGTAGAGAAAACAGCAAGGAACTAGAGATGGATTTAAAACAGGAGGAGCTGCTGAAAGGTGGAAGACAGAAGCCTAAAGGTAAAACCTGCTGCCCTCTTCAGCTGTTTTAGTATTTACATAATGCTGGTTTGAATGGACAAAAAACACCCCAAGTCTTAAAACCTGGGCTTCCAACCTCCTCAGCTGGATCAGTTTCCTTACAAATTCATAACTCTGCTATTAAGTCCATCATGGCTCATACATTCAGTGGTAAAGGAAGTGGAAGCATTTAGGCTGGTGATGCCTACTGTCTCCCTATGGCAAGCCCCATTCAGTCAGGCAGGAAAACAGGTTAAACAAGGAGGATGGAGTCAGCTGGGACATAGGGTGGCAGTGAAGAATGGATAAAGGAAAAGGCATCATTTACAATCATTTGGGAAACTGGTCAGAGGCTAATGCTTACTGAATATTGCCCTCTGGACACAGGACAATACAGCCATGGGCATTTATCTCTTCAATGACCCTGAACATCAGGCAACTCCAAAAAGCATTAGAATAACATCACGAAAAAAGGACAGTTTTTAATTCTAGCACTGTTTAACTTTGAATACTTTTTATTGAAGCAGCAATATGTAGTGTATACATTCATATACTATATACACATACGGTTGCAATGCCCGTCAGTACTACTCAATTTATGTTGGCTTTAGGCTAGCCCATGTGGACTGACAGCAAAATACAATCTTTGTGTTGTAGCAAAACAAAGATTTCCAGACACCGTATTAGTGACACTGAAAGCCCAAGTACAAAATAGAAAGTAAACTGTGTCCTTCTATAAGTTACAATCACTTTAATGGCAATACTTCTATAGAAATTATTTTAGACAACTACCTCCATTCAGCATTAACACACCCACCAAGTGATATATTTATGAACTGTCAGCATAAGTTTATAGCTGCTCATGAACTGCATGGATTTTGTTGCAATAATTAACCCATTTACAAGTATGTCTTTAACCAGATCATCCTCTTGTTACACAGAACACACCCACAGTACTATCTAATCACAAAGAGAGGTGAGTTGGAGCTTAACAGTAGATTCTGTGCTACCTGGACAGGAAGCATAGCTGACTAATCTAATTAACAATGTGGTCCAGTATTAACAGTCCTTCACTTTACTATTACTGAATTTTATACATATATGAGGAGGGAAAAACCAAAACAAACCACCAAAAAAAACCCAAACAACCAAAACCAAAAAACTACAAAAAAAGAGCAAAATCAGTTTAATACCTACATAAGCATCCTTATTATTTGTGAAGATTAAATGAAAAAAAAACTGTTCACATTGGCAGTTGCAGTTCATGAGGATGTGTTTGTGAGGTAACATATCCACAAAGTAATCACTGCAACCAGATATGTGACTAATCATAATTAATTTCACTACACAGTAAAGATCATTCACTACAAGAGATTTACTTAAAATGTTTTATTTAACATTTAAAAGTATTCATAAGTGAACAGCCACTATAATCCAGCATAAATCTGTGCTGATACAAAAGGAGTTATTTTACCTCCCCCGTACCAGCTTTTCCTACACTAGAAGAGAAGAACTAAGAACTAGGGAAATAGGAACAGACTTCTGGTCGGAGTACACTGTCTGCCAAATTTATGTTGCAAGTGCAGCCTTATTTACCATAGTTCAGTTGGAATGCAGTAACTTTGTACTGATACAGTACTTCAGCTACTATGGAGGGTGCCAGAAAAGTATGACGAATTACACTTTTATATCAGTGCTGCTTACAGCAGCATAATTATAGGATAAAACTAATTTCTTGCAGGGCTGTGAAGTAAAAACACTGCAATTCCAGCAATAAAATAAATAAATTCATTTGTCCTTCCCAGGTGCAGCTCTGCCAGTGTGTTGAATGAAATAAAGAGCCCTCAAAGAGGGCAGTAGAAATTTTTCACACTGTTGTGATCATCACAGAGTACAGCCTGAGAGGTTGTGGGGTTATCTTGTTTGTTTTCTTTCTGTTTGCTAGAAGACAATTAAGCTGATATTGTGGTCCAACTAAAGCATTTCCACATCAGAGTATCAGCATTATTGTAAAGTAATTCCAATTTTATGAAAGGACATGGGAAAATAATTAAGCAGTGGGTAAGGTTAGTTCTGCCTGAAATTCAGTCAAAATGAATGATTATTTATTCCATTATTTTTCAAGATTGCTACTTGGCTATCAATGCAAGTGCAAGGTTTTTAAGATAGGCAATTCCACATCTTAGCAAAACTTTGTACTTTAAATTCCTCAATGCTGCACTAGCTGACAGAGTGACAAGGAAATTCCTAATTTAATGAAACCAGTTAGCTAAAGAACACACCCTGCGCTGGCTCAGAATAAGCTTCCTCTTCAGGCATCTTCTTCAAATGCAAGTCTTTACAAGAGCACGTGTTAAACTAGTCTGTCAGCTAGGGGCTGTATGAGAATACAGGTAGCAGAGATTTTGAGGAATTCATCATACACGTTATTTATGGACAGAAAGGGAATAAAATCAAAGCTAAATACACTCTTCAAAGTTACAATAAATAATATGCAGAACTCAATAGGTTAGCACAAACATGGAACAAATATTTAGAAGTAAAAGAAAACCAAACAGAAATCCTTCAATTTTACGCAATATATCACTTGTTAGACAATCTAAGATAATGATTTAAACAATTCCACCTCAGTGGGACCCCTTAGCAAGATGCACAAATTCCTCAGAGAGAGGAACACATGGTACTCCTCTAGTGAAGCAGAAAAAAGATGTCCCAACACCGCAAAGAAGGAACAAGAAGTGCAAGTAGGAAAAAGAAAAGAAAAAAAAATTCCAAATCCTAGATGATCATTTTCTTCAAAGACAGAAGCTTCTAAGGGGATAAAGCTGGATGTCTGCTAAAGCTCACATTATATAATCCTTATCTGAAGGGTCACACTTCATTCCCTTACCTTCTCCTTCCTCCTGGAAGAGAAGAATAGGCAACTAGGGGAAATTTGTGACCCAATGCCATTATCTTCCTCTAAATATTCCTGCAACTCTTCCAACAATTCTCCATGGAGTAGGGCACCAAGAGCAAGACAGAATTTCCTGGTTTCCTGGTTTACTCCTATGTCTGGCACTGCACTTGTGTTCACCAAATGACATTTGCAAGATGAAATTTCCTACAAACAAATCCAGAAAAGTTACAGACACCATAAGCATCAAACAATATGCACAGATTTTGACTCATACAGAAAATACTGTCAAAAGCTGTAAAAGAACTTAGGCGTACAACACCTGAACAGAAGCCATGCATGTAATAAAGGTCTACAGATGAAAATAAAATCAGCCTCTTAACAAAGATAGCGGGTGAAATCCGGCATTATAGCCCTGTGATTGCCCAAAATATAAAATCCATACTTATATATGATTGAAATCCAGCATGAAAGAATTAAGTGACACATTTATATTTTTTCTTTAGTTTGGTCTTTTAAAATTCCAGGATACATATCACAGATCTCAAACTAAACATCTAAGACTGAATTTTCTAAGTGCTGAAAGTAACTTTTGTGCTTGCTTAATAAGCAAGACTGGAAGAGAGAAGGATATTAACTGTAGAATAGGTTTTCACAAATATTGCAGGTTGCCAAAATCAAAGAAGCTCCACTGCACACAAGCTGCCACCATCCTGGTGTGCAGTAGTACAGGACTTAGTAACCACTTGTGGCATCCTCAGTACAAAACTAGAGAAATTCATAGACAAGATGTCCTTAAACAGCTTCTAAACAGAAGAGGCAGGAGAGTGTCTTTCAATCTCCTCAATCCAAGAGAGGATCTTAGGAGCATGTAAGTGGAGCGCAGAAAGCAACTAAACTCAAATATTCTCCTCCAGCAGAACAGATGTGCTGCTGAGACTGACAGAGGCCAAACAAGGCAGACTACTAACAAGGCAGACTACTCAACTGGCCAGTGGGGTATTTCTTATATCCCTGTGCTTTAGGCTAGGCTTAACATTTGCATCTGTGACTAGGTTCCTGATAAATCTGCTTAGTCATACATAACATGACAGAGCTCTCACAAAACTTGCCTGACAGTCATATCTTATTGTTAACAGGTATAAACAACCTTTGCAAGATTGCTGGCTTATTTCTCAGATTGCTTTGAGAAAACAGCATTGCTTAAAAAACAAACAAAAAAACCCCAAAAACCCCCCAAAAATACCACTAAAAAAGAACAAACAAAACCCCCAAACCCATTAAACATATAGCTCATAGTTTACAGCCCAGAACATAGCTAATCCCATTAAACCTCTCACTGTGCACATATGGCAGGCAGAAAAGCACATAGGTTAAATAATCGTACATCATTTTGAAACAGGCACCTAACAACAGCTTTTATGTGAATTTTGAGGAAGTTGTAGCTGTGAAATGCCTTCATCCACCTAGATCTTCAGTATAACTACTTCTTTAAAAGACATTTTAATCATACTCATGTGTGACAGGTTACAGCATAGTCTCCAGTCAAGACATACTTGTAAAATAAGTGAAATTATTAGGAAAGAGAATAAAATATCATTGTGGTCCTAGACACATCTGTGGTGTTCCATACCCAGAATTCAGTGTGCACTCCTGCCTTTCCCCTCTCCTCATTCCACAGTCTTAAAGAAAATTAAGAAAGGTATGCAGTTGGATGATCAAAGGTAAGGAACAGCATCATAACAAAAGACAGGTTGCATAAGTTAAGGATCTTTAGCCTGAAAAAGAACAATGGAGAGGTGGACTGAATGAAACCACAAACAGTATGGACAGAATTTTATCCTGACTTACCCAGGACAAGGATTGGGGAAGTTTCATAAATAATTAACGTGCCAGGCTCAAGACAAGCAAAAGGAACAGTTATTTCAGTTTTGGTGGGGGTTTTTTTGTTTGTTTTTGTTTTGGTTTTAGTTTTTTTTTTTTTTTATTACTATTATAGATATTAAACTGAATGTTCACTCAAAGCCATACTTCTTGATACAGAAAGGTGATGATGTCCAAAGCTTCTGGGGGCTCACTAAACACCTGGATAATGCACAGGAGAAAAGTCAACAGAAAGCTATTACAAGAAAACAAAATAATTTGTACACACACCTCATCATTTAAGGCAGGGAAGTCCACAAACTGTCCTGTTGCCAACAGTCTGCAAGCATGTAATGACACTTCTTTGTAGTGACATTGCTTTGGCTCAGGAGGAGGTTGTCGAGTAGGTCCTGTAATTTGGCAGGGCCTTAAATGCTAAGTGTGTAAATAAAAATAGAAATCCAGCCAAAAAACAACTAAGAGGTACTGGGAGAGTTAGAAGAGTGGCTGTAACCAGGTACATGTTGCCATGGTTGCTCTTCCACTACCAAAAACCATGATGAGCCTGGGGACCCTGTGAACATCTGATACCTGATCTTGGGTTTTCCAAGGAATGAGCAGAAGGTACATGCTCACACACTAGGTTTCAGGGCTTCTCCTGAACACAATCTGAGAAACAAAAGTGAAGAAATAAAGAAAGTGGAGCATGAATCTTCCAAGCTGTTTCCATGAGATGGATTATGCTATTGACTCAGATTAGTAATGACTGTACAGTTTAGAATTTGCCTAATTCTTTAGTTCTACCTGATGTAATAAAATACCCTAATTCTTCCTTCCTTTGAAGCATAGTCTTGCCCTTCTGAAAACCCTTCACTGTTCCTTTCCCTACTTCTTCCTCCAAGGTCATGGTTCATTGTGCCTTTACTGCCTTATGAGCCTGTTCATGGACATTTCAGAGGTACTCAAAACTCAGCAGCAGCTCTTCTTTCCATCTGTTTTAAGTGATTTGATCACTTGCTGGCCCAGTCACCTGAAGAAGTAAGGCAAGAGGATTCTCATTAAAGATCCTCATCATTTTCACAGTTGATGAGCAGAGAAAAATCAGCAGCTTTTCTTGGGTAAGAACAACAAAAGCACTTCATGCATTGCTTTCCACACCTTTCAGTTGTACTGGCTGTGTTTACTTGAGCACCATGATCTTAGAGAGAACCATAACTGCAGAGACAATCGATTCACCACTCTAAGTCAGGACGGTCCAAGTCAGACTGTTCACTCAGCCTACCTGCCTTAGCAGAGACACAGTGAATTCCCTCCTAAGAGGCATCTGGACAATCTCATGTGCCCAGTACTATTAGCACGGCACTCCTGGCAGGCAAAAGAAAGTCAACTGAGGCAGACAGGAACTGCCCATCTGCTGGGCCCTGCTCAGCCTTAAGAGGAGCCCAGACCTTTCCAAACTGAGTGTTCAAAAAGTGCACATTCTTAATGTTTCGAGGTACACCTGGGAACACTAGGGAGAAGGCATAAACTTGGCAACACTAACGCTCCAGCAAATGAGCAAGGAGACCCTCAGAGAATTTAATTTTGAGCCTAAACTCTTGGTTTCTGCTGCCTGGCAGTTTAGATGAAAACTCCATGAATGCCCATGAAACAAAGGAGACAGGCCAATACTCACCATACTCACTCAGGTAAATGGGATATTTAGCAGCTGTTAATGTTCTCCTGAAAGCTGTGCCCTGAACAAGTTTTTTTGTATTTTGAAATGAACCAATGTTTTGCTCTTCTCTAGCCAACAAGGAACACACCCAACTGGAAAGATAAAATAATTGTCCATCACTATCTTTCTTCCTGGGAAAGACACTTCTCCATGTTTACTGAATCTGCTGTGATTCAATACTACCAGCCTGCTGATTATTAACAAGATTGTCTTGTTTCCTCCAAATCACAGAGTATTTCAATATTAATGATATAAAGGAAATACATTTTTTAAAAAATCTTTACAGCAAAATTATTGCAAAATTTTAACATGAGCATCTTGACATAAACAAATAAAATGAAACAAAGTACAGCACTCTCCCTGTTATGCAAGATTTGCTGGGGAGTGGGAGGGGTGAAGAGGAAGTCATAGGCTCTATTTTAATTTGGAAACATCTGTCCCTAGGCAAGGGACAAACGTCAGTAAGGCGATACTTTGCAAGTTTATTTGTTTCCTTAGTTAATTACACTGCTAATCTGGCACTTGGTGCCATGGTCTAGTCTTGAGGTCTGTGGTAATGGGTTGGACTTGATGATCTTTGAGGTCTCTTCCAACCTTGCTGATACTGTGATAATAAGTGATACTACAAAAATGATACATATAGATTCCATCAAGACTCTTGGTACTATTACAGGCAAAGCATGTTTCTGTCAAGTGTATCTGGGGCCAGTAATAACTGAAATGATTCAAGTTACATGATTTTCCTTTTCTGTATTATTTGAAAGAAGCAGTTGTAGAAATGGCGTTCTCTAAGCACGAAACAAGCAGAGATTTTAACCTTAGCAATATACAAATTTTCTTGGGTAAGAAAAACAAAAGTATTTCTGCTTTGCAAGCATCTTTAGGAATACAAACTATAAACATTTTCTTTGACTTCCAGTGAAACCGACTTATATGGTATCCTCCTAGTCTCCAATTCACAGCAGCCATAAAGATGTTGCATAGTTTACAATACTTAAAAGTTGTTACTCAACAAAAATAACAAGAGAAGGCTTTGGTGAATTCTTAAGAGCAACACTTTCCAAGAAAAACATTGAAACAAACAAACAAACAAACAAACAAACAAACCCAACAAAAAACTCTCAAAATTACTTCCAATACTTGTGACAAGAAATGTTCTCCTTTTTTTTTTTCCCCCTCTTAAGGAACAAAGCCATTAAAGCAATTTTTTCCTTACATTTTACTTCACTTCTTAGTCTTTATGTTTTAAACTTCTCAGAATTTTTTCCTTCTCCATGTTAAGTTTCTTTAATATGCATATAGGTGTCATGGAAGGCCAATATAGGCTTAAATATGTCCTGGCTTTCCCAGACATGTTTTCTGCTCTCCCTCCTTTTGCTGATGGGAGAAGCAACCACGGGAAAGGAGGACAAAACACCTAGCGCCAACCTTGTCTCTTCAAACTTGTTTACAGGGCACCTGCACATGTTTATACACTTGCCTGTGTTTTGCCCTAAAAAGGTAAAAGTAAGGTGTGGCTTCACCTAATATGGTTAAGTTTGGCTAACTGCCATTCTGATTGGCTGATCTGTGGCCAAAGAGCCATTAGACTCAGGTTGCACTGATAAAAAGAGATGCACAGGTAAAGACAACGTGCTTCTGCCATTGCTTTTGCTTTATTGTGCTCTCTGCTTCTGGCAGTGCTCTGCCATGCTCTGCCTCACAGTTGTTGCATCCTGTCATGCTCTGCAACAGTCAGTATGCTGCATAATAGCAAGCCCTGATGCTTTGGGTTTGTCTATCTGGAACTGTCTAGAGTTTACCAGGAATAGGCCTTAAAGCCTTCACGCAATAGGTTTGTTTAGCCAGCGTGATACTGTGCTAAGACTGCACATCTGCAAGACTTCTGTCTGCACCTCTGCAAGCCTCTCTGCCAAATTTGGAACCAAGAGGAACCAGGACCAGGTCAGAGATCATCTGCCTTTCTTCCAGGCTCCTTAGAGCCTGGGAAGATCAGAAGCCTCAACAACTGACAAGACACCAACAGAAATCCCTGCAAATGTTTGGGTACTGTCTGGGAACTGTAGTTAGTCCCAGAAATCCAGAGGTATAATTTTGTGAGTAAATACTCAAAAGCCTCTTTATCAAAACTCTCTAAATTCTCTAATTGAATTCCAAGTGCTTTCTGCCTAAGCAGAAAGGAGCTTCCTGAGTCCCTCTAGTGGGTAAGCATTATAATTGACTGCAAGAACCTCTTTCCAGTTCAGCTGAGTTTAAGATTTGTTGTATTGTTGCTAGTTATTTCTTAAGTATTCTAGATTCTGTTACTCCTTTGTGTAATGTTTTCATGACTGTTGCAAATAATAAATTATTACTAAAAATTACTGGGTGGGTGGCAAGAGTCCTGAATATCAAAATTAATAAGCTATATTAATTTTGGGAAAAAAATCCTACCTTGTATCATTAATACCCTCCATCGCAATAGGACAAAGTGCAGACCACCTACACAGACAGTTTCTGGAGCTCAATTTTGAGCACTTTTAAGTGCAAGTAAGTGTGCATCTGAGTCCATGGATTCTTGGTACTTAAAAGGCGGTTCAAAGCAGTATCCATTTGGGCTTTCTCCGAGTTGCAGGAGGTCCAGAGAGGGGAACTCATGCATGCCACCCTCACATTGCTTCCTCACCAACAACCTTTTAAGATCTAGAATCTAGTCCGCAGAAGAGGAATGTGGATCCTATCACCTGCAGACAGCACACCTGAACCAACACATACCAACTTTTCTTCACCTGATTCTGAGTATGGATCCCATATGCACAGGGTAATGAGCATTGGCCACTTATTTGGAAAGAGGTGCATGGCTCTTACTTGATAAAAATAATACAAGTCCTACCAAAATTAATCTTTGACCTGGAAGTAATAAATACCTCAACCTCTAAAATTGCTCCTCTTTGTCTCTCTAATGAGACGGTTCCCTGAGCAGACCACACGTATATGTATTTTGGCCAAATGGAAACAAAAATACCCACGAAACAAACAAACAAAATCCCCAAACACTCCACTGTCCACATAGACCTAAGCAGACAGCAGCTAAGGTATGAAGTTTCTTGTGGCTTTAAATATTGTGATTGATGCTGATGGAGTAGAGCAGTCCACCACAGATACATCTGATGCACAGATTCAAAGCAAGCTGAAGGACAGCTAGGACAGTTTACTTCTTCAAAATTATCTGATAGAATAGAATATTTCATTTGGAAACAATCTGCAATGATCATTTTGTCCATCTGCTTGATCAGTTCAGGCCTGAAGAAAAGTTAAAGCACGTTAATTAAGGGTGTTGGTCAAATGTCTCTTAAAACAGAGAGGCTTGGGATATCAACCACTTCTCTAAGCATCCTGTTCCAGTGACTGACCACACTGGTGGTAACAAAATGCTTATGAATGTCCATTCTAAACCTCACCTGATGCAGAGTTGAACCATTCCCACTGGATCCCAGAAAGTGGGATTAGCATATTCCTCTCTGCTTCCTCTCCTCGGGAAGCAGCAGAGAGCAATGAGGTTACCCCCCAGTCTCCTTCTCTCCAAACTAGACAAATCCAAAGTCCTTAGTTGCTCCTCGCAAAAGGAGCCTTCCAGCCTTTTCACCAGCTTTGTTGCCTCCCTGGGCATACTCCAGGGCATTTACAGCCTTCTTAAACGGTGAGGCCCTGAACTGCACACAGCACCTGAGCAATGGTACACACAGAGGGATAACAGGGTATCTATTGCTTCTGACAATCTTTACAAGTTACAGAAAATTTCACACATGCATGTGGAAGGCAGGTTAGGAGGCTGCTATCGATCTCCTTTCGGAAATAAAATGGGGAAATAGCCAAATGCCACATCTATTATCCAAAAGAATCCCTTCTGATGAACTCTTCTCCTCTCTCTTTCAGCAGAACATGATTCTTGGATAAGAAAAGTCAAATAATTAAACAGTTTAACAGTGTAAAGGACTCTGTTCTGGATGACAGCCAATTCCTGAATTTACAGAAATGTCCTTATTTCACAGTGCTTCCATAAACAGAAAAGAGTTAATACATGAGATGCCACACGTGTGGCACCAGAGAGAAATGCCTGCGGCTCCTGCTCCCCAGCAGCCTCCTGGTGTCTTCCATGAATCATGCAATTCTTTACCAGTATTTTACCTGGAAGAATAAAATGGGATTAAAAGTCCTGGTCTATTCAGTGAGGAACGACAGGACATGAAACACCTTCAACAATTATTAAGCTGCATACTAGAGGTCAAGCTATTTGAGAACTGTCACCAAGTTGGTGAAGCCATTATATGAATAGTATGGGGCACTACAGGCTTCAAGGTTTTGGCAGTATCAGACAATTAATGCCATTAACTTCCCCGAGTAATAAACTTCATTGAAGTTACGCATAAATAACACTCAATGTTTATTAAGTGATCAGAAAACCTTCTGGTGACAGATAAACACAAAACATGAAAAATAAGTTGACAAATTCACATATAAAAGCAATTCAACAAAAAACTTCCCATTGCCCACCTAAGCTATCAATGTTTTAAATTAAAATTCTTTGCAATTTATGCAGTCATTGGTGTCTTTGAAGCGGACACATACATAACATGGAGGGGAACCTGGCATTATCACTCAGACTAGAAGGTGGAATCAGCAAAAAAAAAAAAGGTAATTAAAAATGTAATTAAAACAATCATATTATCCTACTCACTAGATAAAATGCAGCACTTTACCATACAAAACTCTTAAGCAATAACTTCAACTTCGAAAGAGCTTGCATCTTTCAAATAGCAACCTCGCTTGGAATTTCTTATAATATATTCTACAAACAGATGTAGCACATTTTTTACATTAAACAAGGATATTAAACTTGATAGGATACCAGTCTGACTTCAGTTGGATTCTCTTTATTCCAAGCATTTTGTTTTAATGAATCACTGACCACATTCAAAAAGCAGCAGCTGAACATGAGGTTCTAGACAAGGCTTTCCATTCTGGTTGCAATGTATCAATAGAAGAGAGTATTATTACCATCCAACTCCACTACAACAGCCTGAAAACCAAGTCCTGCTCTGTTTTTACTATAATAGAAACAGACACCCTTGAATATCATGCAAGATTTTAAACACAAATTGAACATAAATGAGCATAAAAATAACATTTTTGATGGGATGTTTCTGCATGCCTCCAAACACTGCAGTTAAAGTGATCCCAAAAGCTTTTTTAGAACCTTCAGAAATGCAGTTATTTGTCAGCAGCAACGCTGTAAAGTCCCTCAGAGGCACACAAGTGTGCTTACACAAGACACGCAGGAATGCACATACTTACACTGAGAGCTAGAAAAGCCAGGAGCTCTTAGAGCTTAGTACTACACTCTAGTCGTACAAAAGGCTAGGCCAAGGTTTTATAATTGTATTTGTTGCTTAGTCTTTGCAATAGGTCCTATTATACAGGCTGGGTGGTGAATGGCTGGAGAGCAGCCCTGAGGAAAAAGGACCTGGTGGTCTGGGTTGATGAAAAGCTCAATGTGAGCCTGCAGTGTGCACGTGCAGCCCAGACAGCCAACTGAGTCCTGGGCTGCNATCCCTAAAAAACAGATGGCACCTTTCTGTGCCTGCACATTCATCTGAAAAAAGGCACTGGTTACACACATGAAAAGGAAAGCTGCAGCAGACAAAACAACATTCTCCCTACTCCCTCAGTTTAGTATTCTTTGTGTGCTGGGTGTGAGGTTTATGCTTGTCTACAGAACCTAGCCTCATTTTTCGCCAGTGAACATAACACCACAAGGCACACTTAGAAACAGAGGTGACCATAAAATTTGATGAGTCTGAGATTACACTACCAAGTAACAAGAGGAAATCCCAAAAATTAACACACAGTACACAAAACTGAACACAGTACTCAAGGTGTCTTCTACAGTGCTGAGCAGAGTGGGATAATCACTTCCTTAGTCCTATTCCTGATGCAGGCCAGGATGCCATTTGCCCTTTTGGCCACCTGAACAGACTGTTGGTCCATATTCAAACAGCTGTCAACCAACAACTCGAGGTCCCTTTCTGCCATGCAGCTTTCCAGCCACTCTTCCCCAAACCTGCAGCATGGCATGAGGTTGCTGTGATTCAAGCACAGGACCCAGCACTTGGCCATGTTGAAACTCAATACAACTGGCATTGGTTCATCAGTCCAGCCTGTTCAGGTCCCTCTGTAGAGTCTTCCTATCCTCAAGATGATCAACACTCCCTCTCATCTTAGTGTAATCAGCAGACTTAGAGAGGGTGCACTCAATTCCCTTGTCCTGATCATTGGTAAAGGTATTAATAAGACCTGGCCCCAGTACTGAGCACTGGTGACCAGCCACCTACTGCATTTAACTCCATTCACCACCATTCTCTAGGCTTGGTCATCCTACTAGTGTTTTATCCAGTAAAGCATCGACCCATTTAAGCCACAAGCAGCCAGTTTTTCCAGGTAAAAAACATCCAAAGCCTTCCTCCCCATCCACTAAGCAGGTCACCTTGTCACAGGACCTGCCCTTCATGAACCCATACTGACTGGGCCTGATCACCTCGTTGTCCTGCATGTGCTGTATAATAGCATTCAAGATCTGCTCCATGACTTTCCTCAGCAGGGCAATCAGACTGACAAGTCCGCAGTTCCCTGGATCCTCCTTCTGGCCTTTCTTGTAGGTGGGCATCACATATGCCAATCTCCAGTCAGCCAAGACCTCTCCATTCAGCCACAACTGATGTTAAATGATCCTAAAGTTTTGACTATGCAACAAAATGTGTAGCTACGGCAAACCCTTCTAGCTGAGTAGTTTCTTTTCAGTAACTGAAACCATACTACTGTTACCATAATAATCAGTGTCTGCTCCTGATACATTATTACCATTAGGTAATTTATTAGCAGTCCAAGTCACACCTTCATTTCAATAACTGAAGTAGTTCAGTTCACACCCAAAACACCAGCGTAGTCTCGCCAGTTCACTTTGAAACTTTCAGCAAATGATAACAAATTATTTCACTTATATCATAGATTTATAGAGTCACTTAAGTTGAAAATGCCATTTAAGTTCTTCGATTCAAACCATTACTGACAAATCCACTATTAAACCATGCCACTAAGCACCACACCTACACACCTTTTAAATACCTCCAGGTATGGTGACTCAACCACTTCCTTGTGCAGCCTGTCCCAGTCCTTGTCGACCCTTTCAATGGTCAAATTCTTCCTAGTATCCAATCAAAAACTCCTCTGATGTGACTTGAGGCTATTTCCTCTTGTCCTGTCCCTTATTATTTGGAAGAGCAAACCAATACTCTTCTTGCTACAACCCACTCCCAGGTAGTTGTAGTGATAAGGTCTTGCCTCAGCTTCCTTTTCTCCAGTTTCCTCAGCCACTCCTCATTAAGACTTGTGCTGCAGACTCCTCACCAGCTTCATTACCCTACTCTGGACATGCTCCAATACCTCAATGNCTGTAACTATAGCTTCATCTAAACTTCCAGCCGACTGAGTTTTAGCCTGGGTCATTTTACAAAGTGTGGGGGGGGCGGGTAACTCCCTAAACCCACATCAAAAGATGAACACAGTATTTGAGGTGGGGCATCACCAGTGCTGATCATAGGGGTAGAACCACTTCCCTAATCCTGCTGGTGGCACTATTTCTAACAAAAGGTTGTCAATGGGTTTCTTGGTCATGTGAACACACTGCCGGTTCATATTCGGACAGCTGTCAATCAAAGCTCCCCCACAAAGGTCTTCCGCTGGGCAGCTTTCCAGCCACTCTTCCCCAAGTCTGTAGCACTGCATGGGATTGTTGTGATCCAAGTGCAGGACCCAGCACTTGGCCATGTTGAATCTTACGCAACTGTCCTTGGCCCATTGATGCAGCCTGCCCAGGCTCTGCAGAGCATTCCCATCCTCAAGCAGATCAACACTCCCTCCCAACTTAGTGTTGCCTGCAAACTTAAGAGGGCAGACTTGAGTCCCTCATCCAGATCACCGATAAAAATATTAAAACACTTTGTCCTCCCAGGTAGACAGTGCATACATACCACACCTTCCCATTTCAAAGCTACCTAAAGATCANTACGCAACTGTCCTTGGCCCATTGATGCAGCCTGCCCAGGCTCTGCAGAGCATTCCCATCCTCAAGCAGATCAACACTCCCTCCCAACTTAGTGTTGCCTGCAAACTTAAGAGGGCAGACTTGAGTCCCTCATCCAGATCACCGATAAAAATATTAAAACACTTTGTCCTCCCAGGTAGACAGTGCATACATACCACACCTTCCCATTTCAAAGCTACCTAAAGATCAAGACTCAGACACTAAATGCATTCTACAAGTTGTTAAAATATTCATATACTACAACAAGATAAAGTTTCAAATCATTAATGTCACCCAACTGGTCACACTTTCCTAGCTGCAGATGCTCCAAGCATCCCTGCTGGGTGGCAGACATCTGCCAAAGTGTGGCAACCCCAGGAGCAGGAGGGTCGACTCCCCTAATCTTACCTTAAGCAGAGAGATAACTGAAGTACTAGGTTGCGTTCTGCAGCAGGCCACCCAGAGAGAGGGAGCTGGGACTATGCTTGCAGAGGAGAAGAGGGATGCAGCTTCAAGTAGGTTGCCTCATTGGAGCAACCTTCCTGTGCTGCAGGAAATCAGAAAGAGGTAATCTACAAGCAGAAATCGTTCCCATTCCTCTCAGCAGACAGTTCAACTGAAAAGTGTTAATCTGGGCTCTGTAAGCTTGTTAAATGATGAACTTTACCCCACGCTAAAAAAAAGAAGAGAGGGAGGCAGTGTTGCACAAGCTTATCAGTGCCCACTTGCTGTAGAACATGCCCTTGCAAGAGCTGTGTATGAAAAATTACTGCTATTTATATCCGTAGTGCTTCCAAGTTGCTGTAAATCACTAGGACAAGATTAACACAAAACACTCACCTGCATAAAAACACAATGTGTCGTTATCTTCTGCCCAGCTTTTCCTCGTGTTGGAAGACCCTCAATTTAATCTACACCTTTAAAAATGTTTCCAGAGCTGAAGTTTGTAAAACAGGACTAAAGAGAAATAAATCTATTGTCTAAAAAGCTGACCCTAAAGGCTGTATGACCTGCACTTAGGCATCAGTTTAATATGCAGAGGTATGGTATATGGATGGAACGTCAAGGCAGACTGATGTGAACACATGCTTTTCACTGAAAAGTTCAAGACTTTAAACCAACAATGTAATCATTTTTCTCGAAACGATTACTTGCAGTTTACTTATTTAATCCTTTCATAATTACTCCAGACATTTATCTCAACATCCTCTCATCACAGGAACAAATATGCACAGTATTCACTCAAACAGTTCCAGCAAAAACAACGAACTCACAACTAAAGACTTTGAAGATGACTAAGTCTGCTTGCATCCAGAGTAATTCTCTCTCTGCTACTCATCGGTAATCAAGGACAAAAACTTTTTTTTCTGTTAATGTAATCACTTAACACATGCTATCCCACTCACTTCCCAGTCTCTTCACCTTTCTTCCCTTGATTTGCTGTTAGTTCCTCTTTTTCCAGGGAGCACTTGCATTTCTACATAACACACCACAGTGGCAGCTTCTGAAGACACTTAAGTTTCTTCAAGGAATAGCATGACTGTCCACAACATGTGCATGGGAACATACAGCACCACTTAGTAGAATGTCTTTGCTACCAGCTGTTCTACCTCATCAGTTTAAGCGTACAAAATATGCACCATGCTCCAGTTCGGATTCTTTCCACCTTTGCAGTATAAGCTCTTCTGAGGCTTTACAACTCAAACACCAGTTCACACAGTAAATAAATGACTTACAGTCACAGTCTGGAAGGAGTTGAGATATTTCTACCATTCACTAAGTTCTGCTTTTTTTTAATAAACAACCTAAGTGATAACAATGACCAGATTAATTCATTCTGTGTTCCTATTTTTAAACACCTGTGTTTGAAAAATACCTGATAAACACTTAAGCAATATAATCACTGATAGCATATTACGAATCATAGCACTACCATGTATGCATTCAGCTGTCATTAAAACTTCAAGAGAGACTACAGTATACATACAAGCTAAAAAGCATGAATTCTGTGAATAACACATGGTTTACAACCATTTGAATATCTGAATTAAGTGCAGCTAATGTATACTATCAAAACTAGACTTCCCATGTAGTTCAGAGTAAAATCTCTCAAACTTCTCTTCAGTAAAGCAAATAGAAAAAACTCGAATCGGAATGCCATCTTTGAATCGAAACACCTTCCTCCCTGCCCCATACTGAAATGCATAATGAATGAGTTGGGTCATGACTGCTTTCAGTAAGTATGCCAGAAATCTTTGAAACAATGTAAGGAAGGTTAAGAGTTGTTACAAGCTTAGACATCAGAGATCTTCCTAATAATGCCACATGTTTATACAACCACATACTACGCATCACTTTCACGCATCAGCATAACGGGAACTATAAAACTACAAGTGACAAAGACTGAATTCCATGTTACGAAACCTCCTATGCAACCCAAAATTAAGACATAATAGTAACTATTCGTGACTGGAATCTAAGAATTTGAGCTCAACCTTCACCGTGCTCCTAGGCCGAATGAAAATTTTCAGATTCGAGTGTCACCTTACACCTCTAATCAACTCTTGTCATGCAGCAGCAACTCATCCAAAATGTCAGGAACTTCAAGAGACTTTTCGACAAATGGAAAGTCTCCGGTTTTGTTCTCATCGCACACACCCCCCTCGCCCCCCCGCTCCCTTACCGCTTCGTTCCTGCGCACAGCTGCTCCTTCGAGCGTTCCTCAGCCCCCTCTCCCCTGCTCTGCCCGCCCCAGTCCCTGCAGGACCCCGCAGTTTCGCCCATTCCGAGGTAGCCCTAGCGACACGGCGAAGGGTCGGCGGGAAGCGCCCCAGATGCCAGTGCCAGGGCCGGGGCAAAGCTGAAGCCCGCAGGTCGCTGTTCCGTCCGGGCTTCGCTGCAACCGGTGGGCCCGCGGCCGGGATGACTCCCCGTCGGGCAGCCCCAGCACCGCGGCAGGAGCAGTGCCTTGGGGGCTGCCTCGGCCCATCAGGTGTTGTGAGTTTCTCTGTACATACAGCTGTTCGCCGTGCAACCCTTCTCCCAGCAACTTTCAAAACCCAGGCAATTCTTATTCTCCTTAAATAAATCCTTTCCCCATGTTTAAAAAAAAAAACAACAAATTAAGTTAAAAGCTACTCCTAAATGTTTTCCTTAGTGTGATTTCCAAGTTGTTCGTTCAAACGGGCTCAGCCACATGCCCAGAGGAGTGAGCTGGCATCTACCAAGGGGGTATGCGCTTACCTTTGCCTCTCCCGCGTCGGGCTCCTCATCGTAGTACCCCTGACCGGACTCGTAGGCGGCGGCGGCGGCCGGCTGCCGGGGTCCCAGGAGCACGGCGCCGGCAGCGAGGCAGCAACCCAGGGAGAGCACCTCCAGCAAGTGCATGGTGCAAAGATGGCAGAGCGCGCGCGGAGCGGGGCCGCTGCAGGAATGCAGGCGAAATTATGAGGCTCCTCTCTTCCTTTCCCCCGTTCTTTCGCTGTCCTCTACCCCCTCCCTCCCCTCGCAATATCCAAGGCACTAAAATCCGTGGGATGGAGAAGACGCGGTAGCAGCAGCTCCTAGACGCCTGCAGGGGAGTTCCCAAGTTTACCAGCCGCTTTGCAAATTCTCACCAAAGTTATCCGGAGTTTGCCAGGTAAAAAATCCACCAGGAAACCGGACATCCGAGGCTGCGCTCACTCGGGAGCAAGGGAGGTGGAAAGCACAGAGAGGAGGAGGAGGAGGGAAGGGCAGGAGGGAGGGAGAGAGGAGCAGAGCGGGAGCGAGCAGCTTAGCCAGTCGCACCCGGGGAGTTCCGTTTGCCCACCCGCGTGGACTGGGCCGGGCCGAGGGGCTCCGCTCCGCTCCTCTCGCCACGGAGGTCTCTCCGGACGCCTGTCAGCGGCAGCGCGCCCGGGGGGTGCACGGCGACGGCCGCGCATGGCGAAAGCGCCCTCTGTCTGCGCCTCTGTGCGGCGAGAGGGGCCGGCGGCAGCCTTCCTCCTCCTC
>WBNM01030707.1:0-36302 GCA_013399055.1 Ramphastos sulfuratus
CAGCAGGTGGTGAGCAACTACAGCGTGTTCTGGTTTGTATATGCTTTTATCATCATCATCATTATTATTTTCCCTTCTTTTTCTGTACTATTAAACCCTCTTTATCTCAAGCCATGAGTTGTACCTTTTTGATTTTTCTTCTTTTTCCATCTCACTGGTGGGGAGTGAGCAAACAGCTCTTGGCTGTTTAGTTGTATGCCAGGTTAAACCATAGCGATGATATTTAGTATTTTGGGTTTTAGGCAGTCCTACCTATAAAGAAGATGCTAAAATAGTAATGGAATCTGTTACCTCCTCATAATGTCTTGGAAGTACAAGTAGTTCTCAGCTGCAGAAGGTAGCATGTGTCCCTTTTCACTGTGTCTCCTTCGGGATTCTGCATCTACCTGCAGGCAGAGGGACAGGCGGCAGCACCACAAAGGGGGCTGAAGGGGTCGTGCTGCTCCTCTGCTGCCCTGTCATGCTCCTGGCCTGTGATGTGGTTGTGCTTGATGCCCAGCTCAGGCTGCTCCTCACATGGGAAGTGGAAATGCACCTAACAAGCTCTTTTGCACTGTTGATTCTTCCTTGTGAAGTTCCAGCCTCTCAGACAGCTTCACTGGAGGTCCCTGCACTGCACACCCAGCAATGGCAGCATTGCCCTTCCCCATGCCCTGCCTGGGTCATTGCAGCTGGCCCCAAGGGACTGAGGATGATATGCAACAACTGCCCTGGTGGCCATCTTGGTGCCATATCATGGGTGGCTTGAAGCTGAGCACCTTTCAGGGCTGTAGGTCCATGATGGATGCCCTGGCTAATTGAAAGTCAAAACACCACAGCTTCACACTCTGAGTTTTCTCCAGGCGGGGCAAGGAAATGCTTTTTTCCAAAAAATGAAAATCCAAGGCACAGAAAGATGTCCCAGTGAAAAGACTGTCTTGTGAATGTTCCCTCTCTCCTGGTACAAGGAGGATTTCCTTCTATTTATTCATCCTTTGTAAAGTGAGGACACCTTCCTGCTGCAGCTGGTGATGACTTTCCCTGCACTGATGGTGCTCTGTGTTAGATCTCTCTGTATTTGTGTGTTCCAGTGAACATATGAGTTACTTCTCATGGCCTTTGGGCTTGAATAGCTCCCATCCTCCACCCTGAGTAATCTACCCAGCAAAAAGTTGGGGATGATCTGCATTCCCTGCAGATGCCAGTGAAAAAGTGGTGAGTTCCTCCCTTGTGTGCGTGCATGCTTGGTTAAGTAAGTTAATGACTGCGTGAAGCACTGACCACAGAGCTCTGCTCCCACACATGTGTCCAAGGAGGGCAAGCTGGCAAAGCTACCATAGGCAGAGGAGCAGGGAAAACTGTACCTAAGGAAGAAAGCTGAGCAAAGAGTGCCTCTGTAAGTCATGGCACTTCTCAATACTCCATTCAGGGGTGGAACAAGCCGGAGTTCACTTGCAGCAATGAAATGCCCCATTAATCACGTATGCCTTTGAAAGGGATATGTCAGGCTTGGCTTAGACGCCTACATCAGTACCTGATCCCATCTAGACAATGCCAGACAAGTGCTTAACAAAGCAGCTCTAGTTAGCAACTTGACTTATTTGTTAGTTTGCTAGTTAGATATAAATCAAAGTGTCGTAATAAGGCAGTGATGCAGCAGCAGCTGCAGCCTCATTTAGAGGGGGACAGCCTCATTTTAGCTTTCCTGACACGAACACAAAAGATGGTAGCCACACCAAAGCCGGTAGGGACACAGCTGTATAAAGCTGCTGAAAGGTCCAAATGTGAGGGCAAATGTTACCTCCGTGAAAGAAAACTTCAAATGAGGTTAGGTCTATGCTTTAAGAGTCTTAAACTGCCAACCAAAGAATGCTGAGCAGAAGGAATAAACCCACCCTGCAGCCGTGCTGTGACACTTGAAAATCATTTTACCAAAGCGCTGAAGGAACAGCACTGGTTACATCCCCAGCACCGGTGTGTGCGTGGGAGGAGTTGTCTCATCTCTGACCTTGGTTGATTGCACTTTCAAGCATAATCATTTCTGTGGTAGATTGGCCTCCCAAATTTTGCTGTAGGGGCCTATTGCCAAGCTGACCTTCGAGGCAACTGCACAAAACACTGTATAGTGGCAGCAGAGAACAGTCTTAGACAGAGCTGGCAGTGCAGTGACTCAGCTCTGTTGACTTCAGATGAGCTATATGTCTTGATATTGGCTGAGGACCAGATCTGTGGTATCTATTTCAGGAAATGAATTTAGAACCAACAAAAAATAAATACTTCCAGATGCAGCATTGAGTCAGCACATCGCATTCAGCGCTGCTCAGATGTATTGAGTCAGTTGGTGCAGATAGATTTTTGAGCTGAATACTTTTCTGTTTGCCTATGACATTTTTATAGACAGCCTTGCTTCATCTCCTGCTCCACAAAACATAGGTCACAGAGCAGCTTTGCAGGTAGAGCAATTCCTGCTGTTCTAAGCAGAGAAGAGGGAGGTGTGCATCACTCTGCAACTAGATAGATGCTGGTTGGGGTCTTCTGCATTTTGAGACTTCAGGCATTGATGAGGCCAGGGTGGTGAGCTTGAGAAACCAGTGATCTGAGCCTGTGTAACACAATAGAATCATAGGATTGTTCTGGTTGGAAAAGGCCTCTAAGATCATCGAGTCTAACCATTGACCTAACACCACCACAGCAAATCAGACCACATCCTGGAGTGTCATGTCCACACCTTTCTTGAACACCTCCAGGAATGGTGACTCCACACCTCCCTGATCCCATGGTCTTCTGTCTTAAATACAAACCAGGTAGTAGGCTGATGGGCTTCAAAAGCACTGCTGGTGTGGCAATAATCTGCAGAATTTGGCATGAACAACCAAAGTGCCAGGCAGCCTGTCTGACCTGAAGAGTCCTGTCAGTCCTCTGTTAAGATTTCACCATTCAGTGTATGCCCTTGAAGCTGCAGTTCATTTTGGTGGTTCACAAACTCTGGTGCCTGGAATATTTTCTGCAGTGTGGTATAATCATATGCTACAGAGCAGGGGATTCCAAGCTCTAAGTGCTCTTAGGTAGATTGCAGTGATTTCCACTCATGTCCTCACTTGGTTTTGGCAGTCCAATTTTGCTGCAATTGTCATAAGACAATAAACATTAGGGGATTACAGGTGCTTGGATATGGGAAAAGGTACTTCTTTAGTGAGATGTGAGCCAGTAACTGGATGCCCAGGGAGGTTCTGAATGTCCCCTTCCCTGGAGGTGTTCAAGGCCAGGTTCAATGAGGCCTTGAGCACCCTGGGCTAGTAGAAGGTGTCCGTGCTCGTGGCAGGGGGGTAGGATCTAGATAATCATCAAGGTCCCTTCTAACCTGAACTGTTCTATGAATCTATGAACTGCGTAATTCTTCACCATGATGAGGGGACTGGAGCACTGCCTGGTGAGGAGAGGCTGTGGGACCTGGGGCTGCTTAGTCTGGAGAAGACAAGACTGAGAGGAGAGTTAACCAATGCTTATAAATATCAGAGGGCTGGGGGCCAGGAGAAGAGGGACAGGCTCTGCTCACTGCTCCCTGGGATAGGACAAGGAGCAATGGATGGAAGCTGCAGCACAGGAGGTTCCAGCTCAACATAAGGGGGAACTTCTTTACTGTAAGGGTCCCCGAGCCCTGGAACAGGCTGCCTAGAGAGTTGTGGAGTTTCCTTCTCTGAAGCCTTTCAAGGCCTGTCTGGATGTGTTCCTGTGTGACCTAAGCTCTGGTCCTGCTCTGGCAGGGGGTTTGGACTGGATGATCTCTTTGGGTCTCTTCCAACTCCTAACATCCTGTGAGCCTGTGAATGGTTCTTATAAAGAACTATAAAACAAGGGAATGTGTGGTGGGAATGTCAGGGCAGAGCTTTATCTTGTGACTTAGCTCCATGTGCTGCAATGGAGAGCACAATGTATGGAAGCTTTTCATCCAAAACTCTGAGGGCTGGCATGGGTGGCAATCCAGCACGGAAGGGTGCACGTGGAGTAGTAACAACTAATAATGCTCAGGTTAACTGCTTCTCATGATTACTGTGTCCTGTGGCAGTACAGCCTTTGGTAAGCAAAGTTGTGTGGTGGGTCACTTGGTTAAAGCAGCAGAAGCCCCCCCCCCAGGTTGCCACTCAACAACACTTCTACTCCAATCACAGGTGCAGAAACTCTACTACACAGTGAATCCCAGTGTTTAGGAAACCCCAAATACTGTAGTTTGGCTGCAAGTACAGGCAGCAAGTTGCTTAAAATCTGATTTGTGTGGTTGGTTAATGAGTTTAGTGTTGTCAGGAGCATTGTTTGATTGTTACAGGCATTTCCCACACATTGCCACAGCAGTTAGTGCTGGCTGATGGTGCCCAGCTCCACCTGGCACTTTTGCTGGCATGGGGTTGACACGATTCAGCACCTGACAGACAAACAGAGGAAATGAATTTTTCTTTTGCTCATTTTTCTGTGCACATGGCAACCACACTGTATCTGCTAGAATATTTTTTGCTACATCTAGCAGCTGGATTTCTCTTCTATTGGGAATCATCAGCAAAATCACTGCTTGAGGAGGAAGAGGAGTTTTAGTCTTGGGAATCTTGTTGATTTGATTGATGACCAGAGCCAGTCATGCTAAGGTGTGGGATGGTGAAGCTTCCTAGGAGGTATCATTGTCCCTGGTACAAGTGTTCTTCACATGCCAGGGAAGAACAGTGCTAATTTACTTGTGCATTTCCAGAAGGGGTAAAAGAGTGAGACCTCCACAGGAGAAATGCCACATGGATGTCTCTCTTCTGGAGCTTTTGGAGAAAACTGTATTTGAACATATTTGCAATTGTACTGCTTGACTTTCAGCACTTCTCAGTGCTTTTGCATCACTGCAAGCTGTACTCATCCTTACTTACTCTTAAACCATCCTTATTTACTCTTAAAACCTTTCTGCAGATGGGGAAGGTCTAAGGTCTTACACCTGTCTGCTGCAGCTGAGGACACTGTTGTTCTCCAGCTGTTTGTTGAACTCTTTATCCCCTGTTGAAAGCCACCTAGAACATATGACACCCACTGGTGCCTTCAAGCAGGGAGCCTGATGTTTCGGTTTTAGCTCATCTAGTTTTGCTGTAACTCATTTCACTTGGAAGAGCCCTACCCTAATTGTAAATGACCCCTGCTTCTGGCTGCTTTCTAAGTTAGGTTGCAGCCATTTGTACCCTTTCCCAAGGGCAGGTGTAAGCAGGCTTAGGGCAGCTCGGTGAGTGTGAAGCAGGCTGGTGACATTTTTTATGTCAGTTTGACCTTGGCCTTCGTTTTTCTCGTGTCTTTCAGGAAACGCCTTGGGAAGCCCATCAAATAAACACCAGTGGGCTGGGCAATGCTCAAACAATGAGGTTCTTTGAGTAATGTAGATCAAACCCATTTAAGATAGAGCGAGACAAAGTAGTCTGACAGAAGAGCTGGACCGGCTGTCACCCAGCAAAGGAGCTTCCAGAGCTCCTGCAAAGTTTTCAGGGCTGTGTAGCTGCCTCACATCCATTTCTTGTGCTCCTTCTTTTGGTCACACAGCTGCAGCAGATCTGCTTCAGCAACCTGGGTTACTTCAGCTTCATTTGTGAAGCCAGACTGCCTCAACAGCAGTAGATAAGCACTGTGACTACAGCAGAACTCCTTGAATTTGGCTTCTTTGCTGTGCAAAGGCCCCTGCAGAGCAGGCTGTTCTTGCTGGCTAGGTGGTGAGGTGATAGTTTTTTCTATGCAAAGGGCAACCTGTGCCAGGCTGAGCAACCTCTTCCAGCCTTTCCTAGGAAAAAAGCTGTGGCCTATTTGTCAGCACCACAGTGCTCACAGAAACCTGCTGGCCATATCCTTGCCACCCAGCCAGCAGGAGCAACAGGCGGTGGAGCCACAGGTGAGATTAGGCATATTTTGTCTGTTTTCCCCCAGATTTGTGCTATTGAGTCTATAGGGTTGGGAACTTCCCAGTTGCTGCTCTGCAATGTGAGAGCTGGGTTGTCTCCAGGCTGCCAGGAGAGGTTGTGTGTATATGGATCTGGATATGCTGGAGCTCAAGCTGGTGAAAGAGTTTCCTGTGCTTTCTCCCTTTCTGGTTTTGGAGCGTGTTGTGGGAAAGGACAGGTCCCATGTGTGAGCCAGGGCTAGCCTAGGGCAGTGCTAGAAGCTGAGGGTGGGAGCAACAGCAGTGCAGCCTGCAACAGAGGAGGTTCAAACCTCTGTTCACTCTCTAACAGTCCGTGAAGTCCAAAAGGAATGTGCCTGTAAGGAGCACAGGAACTCTGGTGCAGGAAATGCCCCTGGGCTTGTTTCACCTTTGTGTCTCCGGGATGTGGACACCACTGCATTGTGCACAGGAGAACCTACACCAGTCTGTTTGCAAAACAAAACAACAACCCCTGCTTGTCTCGGTTTAAAAGTAGGTTTTGGTGGCAAGATCACAGAGAATGAGGGCTGATGCTCTCAGAGTTGAGCTGCCGGTGGAGGGTTTGAGGCTGGGAAACCCTGGCCAGCCCGGCACAGTGCTGTGTAGCAGGCATGACAATGCCATGTAAAAGAAATTCCCTGAAAGGCTTTCAGAAGTCAGAGCAGCTATACAACAGCCTGGGAGCTTGTTAGCTCCCTTGCTACATCTGCCTTGAGATGAACAAGAGCCCCCATCAATGCCACTTCGCCCTTCTGTACCGCAGGGCCCGCGCCCACCCCACCTGCTCAGGACAGACCCCCAGACAGACAGACGGAGGAGGATGCACTTGCTCTTACCCCTACACTTCTCTTTCTCCCCTTTTTCCCTTCCATGGCTTTTTGCTTTTAAAGGTTGCTGCTGACAAATCTATCTATTTGGGGCAAATTGTCAGTGAGAAACTTCCGCTCGAACTCTTTGGGACAAAACTGCCTCTTTGAAAGGGTAAATCCCGTTGCATGAAGGTCTGAACAATGGCCAAATGTGTTGCTGCTACTGCTGCCGCTGCTGCTGGGGCCGGGGCTGTGACAAAGAGCGGATTAATTGGTGCCGCGGCTGACTGGTTCGAGATGGCTCCACTCAGCCCGCGCCGCGGGGAGCCCCATTGACTGGGCCCCGAGTCCCACTTTTCACAAACTCCAAACAAAAGTCAATTTCTTTTTTATAAGGCGAGGGAAGAGAAGGGAAGAAAAAAAAAAGAAAAAAAAAAAAGAAAGAAAGAAAAAAAAAATCAGTTCATGTTTGAGCTCGGGAAGTTGACTTGTTGGATTATAGGGCGTCATGCATCTCTCTGCCTGTCTCTCTCCTGCTTGAAAGTTGCTTCTGCTCCCTAAGAGAGGAGTGAGGATGGGGAAAAGGGAAGCAAAAGTGAGCTGTGTCCGTTAGTGTGAACGGGAGAGTGGGCTCTGGGGGCTGCCAAGCAGCTGTGCTGACCACCAAGACACAGCTCTGCTTTAGTGGAACATAGGAGGTGTCAACTCAACGTGAGGAGAGTGGAACACAGGAGGTGTCACCTGAACGTGAGGATAGTGGAACATAGGTGTCACCTCAGCATGAGGATAGTGGAACACAGAAGGTTTCACCTGAACATGAAGAGAATGGAACATTAAAGGTGTCACCTGAACATGAGGATAGTGGAACATAGAAGGTGTCACCTGAACATGAGAACAGTGGAACACAGAAGGTTTCACCTCAACATGAGAATAGTGGAACATAGAAGGTGTCACCTCAACATGAGGATAGTGGAATATAGGAAGTTTCACTTGAACATGAGGAGAAACTTCTTTACAGTGAGGGTAACAGAGCCCTGGAGCAGGCTGACCCAAGAGGTTGTGGAGTCTCCTTCTCTGGAGACTTTCCAAACCCACCTGGATGCATTCCTGTGTGGACAACCCTGGGTGATCCTGCCTTGGCAGGGGGTTTGGATTTGATGGTGTCTGGAGGTCCCTTCCAACCTCTAAGGTTCTGTGGGTCTGTGGGATAAACTTCTCCAGCCCTCTGAAGCTGTTCTCAAAGGTATCCATCTGCAGGGCATTCAACCCTTAGGTAGACAGTGCCGACAGGCAACAGGACCAAGTTAGATCAAAGTGAACACATCCATACAGGACTTCAGGACTAGCAAAGTCTCCTGCCCTCTTCTGACAGGGAAGGTTTTTTTTTCTCATGTGAAAGTAGGCAACACAAGTAGACGTCTCCTTCTTAAGTAACCTTTGACTTCCTCTGACCCTAAGCATGTCCCACCTCCTTAGAGGTTCCCAAGTGATACTCCTGTGCAGTCAGAAAAACTGTAACATATATAGGAGCAGTCAGAGAGAAAGAGAGAGGGAGAAGGAAACCCAGGGGATTACTCTTGTGCATACAGATGTTAATAGCCACTACCAAGTTGGCACAGCTTCTGCAGCTGAGGTTGTGCTGCAGCATTTTGGGAAGTTAATCCCTGTGATTGCTTTGATAATCTTGCGGTATTTGAGATATCACTTAATCAATATTTATCTTTTCTTTTAGAAAAAATGATCCCCCAAGGCCAGGGCGAGGCTATTGTCAGCTGTAACTGCTGCCCCTCTCCTGCTGGCGGTGGTATAGTATCAGATCTCCCACTTACCTGCGATTTATTGGCATATAGTTTGTCTTTGCAGGAGGACGTTTCACACTAGATTCTGCTTCTCCCTTTTCTGCGGAGTGGATTCTTTGATCTGACCCTCACTAATTGCTTTGACACATGGAGGAGGGAGTAGGGCATACAGCAGTTAAAGTTAATGCCCCTGAGTTTTTTAATCATAACTTTCTACAAGCTGCTCTTACTTGAAGAGGAAACAAGAGTGTGTTTTGTCATCCACAGCTCTGCTGCAGGCTGCCTGACAGGCAAACAGGGCTTGAAACCAGGGTAGAAGGGTAGAGAGTGTGGCAGTTTGGTTTGAAGTTCATGGTAATTCTCTTGTGTTACTTCTCTGTGCGCTCTGTGCATGAACTTCTGAGGTTTTTTTAAGGGCCACATAAAGTGAGGACACATTTTGTTCTGTCCACTTTTCATGTAGAACTATCTTTGTGAAAAGTGAGAGCCAGTGAGGACATCTCTCCCTGCTATCCGTGTAGCTGGGCAAGTATAGCCTAACTTGAAAAGAGCCTCTGGCTTCACTCATGAGCTGTAGGATTTAACCCCCACCCCAAACCTTTGACTATGACCTTTGCTATGCCACTGTGTTTGCTTTTATCCTGTACAATGTTCTTTGGCTTTCAGCTAGCCTGACACTGGAAAGACTCCACTATCTTCCCAGGCTGATCCTCTTTCTCTCTGTTTGTAAATCTCTATACAGTCCAGAATTCACCCATCTCTGAATTTATTAGTAAACAGAGAGAGACAGGAAACAACAGATCTGTAGAAAGGTAAAATTACTTGGTTTATTATTTCCCCTTTTTGTTCTCTGTACAAGAATCTATTAGAGAAACTATGAAGATATGAAAGGTGAAGTCTCTTGTGTTACATCTTGTCTGGCACAGAGGTCTATAGGAAGCAGAGAGGTCCTATGCTGGTGTTTTCCTTACTGTTGGATATGCCCTTAAACTTTTCATGGTTTCGTTAGAGGAGCTTCATTAGTGTGCAGAAGACAATACAAAGAATTATCCTTTTCATTGTGTCCCTATTCTTACGCTTCTGGCTGTCAGCTACCAAACTCTCCTAAAGCTAAAGATGGTAATTTTCAGGAACTCCAAGGTAAGGAATGGTCTGATATGTCAAAGGTGTTGGAAAAATCAAAGGGAAAGAGGCTGGAGAAGAGGCGGTTAGAATTGACTAGAAGGACATCATTAGTGATTTGAGAGAGAGCAATTCCTGCAGAGTGAAGTGGCTGGAAACCAGACTGCTGAGTGTCAGGGAGGTGAGTTCAAGAGAATGGGAGTAAACTAGTCATTTGAAAGGATAAGAGGTAAAGGAGATGAGAAAGGCATAATGGTATGTAGAGGAGGGTTGTTTTTGCAGACTTCAGAGGCTTATTTGAAAACAGACGAAGAGGGTGAGCCATAGAAAGGGTTTGCTGCTGAGTCGTGAGTCTGGAGTAGGAAAGTGCTGATCAAAGAATCAGGAGGGGCAGAAGGAGGCTGAAGGGACCCTAGCAGGGAGTGGATCAAGGAAGGATTTTTTTTTTCCCCAAGGGTAAATGCAAAGATACAGAGGATGAACACAAGCTTCCTGAAGGATTCGCCAGCCCATGCGCCTGGATGAAGCAAGGCAGTTTGGAGGCTGGCAGAATTAGTTGGTGTGGGAGGGCAACAAGGGAAGTTGAGAGAGGAATTATAGGTAACTATCACCAGACTGATGGACTACAGGGAGAAGAAAAAAAGACAGGGAAATCAGAGCAGCCAAAAGGTAGCTGGAGAGTGCCTAAGGTATAAAAGGCAGAAAACAGCTATGCAAAAAGGACTGTTGAGCTGGCAGCTGAAACCTGAACCTCTTAAAACAGGACTCAGGCTGCAAAAATCAAGGAGAGAAATCCAATTAGCAACAGTGAGAAGAAGGAATGGTTACCAGGAACACACTTATTATAAGGCAGCAGATAAAACAGAGGAGAAAGGGACCAGCACCACAGCAGGCAGGCGTAATGGAGCTCACAGTGAGGCAAAGAGAGCAGGGGACACTCCAGTGCCATTATACACAGGGCACTGGGACATATTCATCTAGTTTCAGGTGTGGCCATAAGGGTTTCCAAAGCCCAGAATCCTGCCTCAGTTGGTGCAATGGGGAAATACAAAGGAGATTCTTCAACTAAGACAACAGCAGCCAAGGAAGGCTCTGTGGATTGTCTTATGTCCTTTTGCATCCATGCAAAATCCTTAGAATCCCCAAAACTCCTTGGAGATCAGGATTTGCCTCTTGGACAGGTGGGCTTGCCTCCTGAGCCTGTCATTGTTCCTCCCTACCTAGAATGTCTAGTGTCCAGCAGCAGATTCTCCTGCTAAGGCCGAGCCAAAGGCTTTCCTTTCACTGCTGCTTTTCTCTTCAGTGCCCAGGATGCACAGACAGGCTCTTGTATCAACCTGGGGGCACTTGAGAAACTCCTGATTTTGGAGGTGCTGCCTTGGCTTTCCCTTCACCTCTGTCACTGAGCAATGCTGGGCAGCTCAGTCACCCTGTCTGTGTCTAAGGCTGCTTTACATCTCTAGTCCAGCTCCTCCACAGAGCTCTGGCAGTGTAAAGGGGCTGTAGAGAATTGAAAATAGCAGTTGTAGTTTGTTTGTGTTTTTTTTATCAAAAGAGCTGTATGGATGGCCCTTGGCTTCCAAGAGAAGCAGCCATGAGGCACTGTATCTGCTGGCACAAGCCAGGCAACAGGGCAGAGCTGATTTTTGATGCCTATCAGACACACAGATGCTGTAGTAAGTGCTAGAACACGAGGTGCACTGGGCTGCACTCTGCTCACACCAGCTGGGGCCATCAGCTCAGCCCCACTGAGTAAAGACATTTAACAGCAGGGTGGAGCCAGCTGAGTGTGAACACAAGGCTGCTGCAGAGTGTGGGGTGAGCAGAGTGATGAAGCCTCCTGCTCCTCAGAGCCTAGGGTGAGACAGACACTATATATATTTTTTTTTCTTTCTTCCTTCTGAAATAAACACATTTGGAGTGGAAACCACCAAGGGGCAATATATATACAGCCTTGTTCTGGTTTGTATGCAGTCACTCTTGAGTGTTGAGCTGACTATAAAGGGGCAAAGGACAAAGGCTGACACCTCTGTTGAGTCTGTGGGCTGCTTCTCCACGGAGAGGTTCTGCAGATGGAGAAAGTCCATATGAGCCTCCTAGGCTGGGAAGTCAGCTCATCACAGCCCTCAGGGCTGAGGAGGTGGCAGGGTGGAATTTCTAGTCCAGCCAACACTGGAATTGGAAGGAGTTCTTGAGTTCTCTCTCCAACCTTGCTAAGAGTCCTGGTTTTGCTGGGGTAGAATCATAGGACAGCCATGGTCTGCAACCCACTAGGAGTTCTGAGCCTGCCATTGGTATCATTTAGCTGCTTCATTAAATCCATTTTCATTTTTGCCCATGTTTTTTTTTCCTTTCTTTTTCCCAATCCCCTCTCTTTGCTGGGAGGGATCATTGGGTGATGGAGCAGCTGCTGGAGTTTAAGCTCAGGTCTGGGCTAAATGTAGACACCAAGGCAGCTGGACTCAATGAGCTGTGTGCCCAGGACTTTGCTCTCATTTTCACCTAAAAAGGGCCTTTTTTTGGAGTTATTTGAGAAAACAAAATGAATGCATTTCAGGAGCCCTGGTTTCTGCTCTCTGCCTGTAACTTCATTTTGTGGTGATTCGTGTGAAATTGTTGTGGTTTCTGGGTGACAAGTGACCACAGATTTAATTTAACAGCACACTGCCAGGTTCTGTAAGGCTACCAGGGAAAAATAATTTCTATCTTCTAGAAAAGGATAGGCTGAGCTGGATGGAGGCATCAGCCTCTAACTGCTGCCTCTTTTACAGGCTCTGAAACATGACTTTAAGATCAGAGTCAGGATGTTAAGTCCTGATCTGAGCATACACAACTCAAGAAAAGAGGTAATGAAAGTCTCAGTTGCTGTGAACTGTTTCAACAGATCATTTATTGAGTCCGAAATAACAGGTTTAAAGTGTCTGTTGTGTTCATTGCTGATGGAAATATCTTATGCTTTACTCTGAATCAGCCAGGTTTTCCCAATTAAATTGGGTTATTTAAGATGCAAAGGCAATTAAAACAGTACTGCAAGACATCTCAACTGTTTTTCATTGGAGACCTCTGTAGTGCTTGGTATTGTATAATTAAGCAGGAGATTAATTTCACTCTAGAAACCTGAATTGCAGAATTGGTTATCCCTATCTCACTTTATGCTGAGAAAAAGATGTTTTTGTGGTGCATTCCTCAGATTTCAAACTCTGGGTGAGATGAATTGCATTGCAAAAGTACCAGTTTAGTAGCAGCCCTGTGTTGGAAGCAGAAAGCACAAGCAATTAAATCCAGCAAAACTCAACACTGCTGATAAGCATCCAGTGTTTAGAGCAGGCACTGAGGCTGGGTGAACATGCAGGGGTCCATGTTGTGATGACACCAAGGAGAAATGTGGGCTGGGGCTAGGTGTGGTCCTGGTGATCCTTTTCTCCTGCTGGTTGTGGGAGTTAACTTTTCCTGGCAGAAGCTGTCTTGCCCAGCAGAAGACATCAATGTTGAGAGGTCTATCAAGTAATGTCCATGCAACTGAAAAGCCCACTTAGTGATTTGGCTGCAATCCCACCTCCACACTTTATACAGGAATAGAAAACTGAAATCTAAACATTAGCCCTTTTTGGACCAAATGTATAGATCAGAAACGGACACTGAAGCTGCAGGGACAGATTGGTGGCTTTGTCCTCCTGGCCCACCCCAGAAGGGGTGGCTTTTGGTAAGGTTTGCAGCCTGAGCTACACCAAGTGTGTATTTTACCTCAGGTGATTGCACTTGCAGTTGTATTTTCTGAGAGCTACAGAGATTTCTGAGACTTACCACTAGCAATCTTAAAGCATCTGTTGATGTTGCAAGTGCAGGTAAATCACAGAACCACAGCAACATGCAGGTTGGCAAAGCCCCTCAGGAGCACCAAGTCCAACCTAGAACCCTACTCTACAAGATTCACCTTAAACCATTGCCCTAAGCATCACATCCAAACCATCCTTAAACACAGCCAGGGTGGGTGACTCTACCACCTCCCTGGGCAGCTCATTTCAGTCCCTGACCCCTCTCTCTGTGAAAAACTTTCTCCTAATGTCCAATCTAAACCTCTCCAGCCTCAGCTTGAGGCCATTCCCCCTTGTTTTGTCTCCAATTCCCTGTGAGCAGAGCCCAGCAGCAGCCTCTCCACAATGTCCCTTCAGGTAGCTGTAGACAGCAATGAGGTCTCCCCTCAGCCTTCTCTTCCTCACACTAACCATCCCCAGCTCCCTCAGTGTTGTTATTAATTATTATCAATCATAAGGCCTTTTCCAACCAGGTGATTCTATGGTTGAGAGATGAGTCCATCCACAAACAGCCCCTTAATGTCTGAGCACTGGCAAGAATGCCAGGGGACTCAGCTCTTGCTGAATTTGCCCTTCATGCATCCCCCTAAGAACCTAAAAGCAGCTGCCTGCTTCCTGCCAGGTGAATCTCAGACAAGTCTTTAAGGACCTTTCTGTTGAAGAAGGCAAAACCTAGAACAATGGAAACGTCATCATCATCATCATCATCTCCTACTCACAAACCAGAAGTGTAGAGGGAATGAAGGTAGAATTCATCTGACCACAAACCAGACATGTGTAGTATTGACTGCAGATGTTGAAGTTTGGCACTTGAACTCTTCATACTGTAGGGCATATTTCTATGCCAGTGTCACAGCAGAAATTTGATTACCTGCATTCTCCCTCAACAGCCCTGTTTTGGCATTAGTGGCTTAGCATTAGCAGCTAAAGTAGCTGAAGTTCTGGGCTGCAAGAGCTGACTCGAAAATAAACTTTGTTTTGGAGAAAATGAAGGCAGCTTACAAAAGAATTAGCTGAATGTTAGCAGATAGGAGTGGAACAAGGAAGAGGAGGACCAAGGAGGTTAATTCTGAGTCAATGAAGTAACTTCAGATGAAGGCCAGCCCAGTGACAGTGAAAACAGACAAGAAATCAAGAGGCCCCCAGATAGCATTAACTGATGGGACTTGAGCAGGTGGTGGATGGAATGGGTATAGTGAGCTGGGGTAAGAGCTCCTCTCTGGAGGCACCCAGCTTAAGGTGTAACCTAAGAACTAACAAAAGACCAGTTGGAAGCCTTCACTTGGACTTGGCATTCTCTGCAGGACCTCTGTCTTGGACACTCTCACAGTGGTTAGTGTGTGTTAACTCAGACCATCTAGGCAAACCTAGCACATTCTGTATCCCTTGTTCCATACAATTTCCATCATACTCAGCTCCTGCACTAACCAATACACCCTCATGAGCCATCATTCCCCTTCCAGTCCTTTGATACAACAGGTACCCTTCTCTTGGTCTGTGCACTGCTCCTGTAAAGAGCCCATAAAACACCTCCAGAATGTGAGTTTATTTAGTTCATGAGTTTGGGCTCCAGCTGTTCTGGTGGTCACTCTGTGTGTTGTGTGGAGTTGCTGGGCACCAAATCCATCTCTGCTTGGGTCACTGCTGCCCTTGCACTGCTTCCCATAAGGCTTGTCCTTGCTGGTTCAGGTGACTCCTGCTGTAATAATTCCCACAACATGGGATTTGAGAGGGACCCCCATGCCAATTCACACCTCTCAATTATACCCTTACCCTAAGGCTTCAGCTACTTTAGCTGCTAATGCTAAGCTACTAATGCTAAATTAGACTATTCAGGGAGAATGCAATTAAATCAAATTTCTTCTATAGTACTGGGGCAGAGTTAATTTTCTTCATGGCACCTTGTAAGGGGCTATGGTTTGGATTTGTGCTGGAAAACAGCCTGGGTAACTCAGGGATGCTTTTGTTACTGCTGAGCTGTACTTACACAGAATCATCAAGGCCTCTGCTGCTTCTCACAGCACCACACCAGTGAGCAAGCTGGAAGAGCACAAGAAGCTGGGAGGGGACAGAACTGGGACAACTGTGCCCAACTGACCAGAGGGATATTATGCTCAGCATATAAAGCTGGAGGATGGGGGGAGGCTGGGGTGGAGGGTGACTGTTCAGAATGATCATAGAATCACAGAATGTCAGGGGCTGGAAGAGATCTCAAAAGCTCACCCAGTCCAACCCCCCTGCCAGAGCAGGATCACCTAGACCAAAGCACACAGGAACACATCCAGGCAAGTTTTGAGTATCTCCAGAGAGGGAGACTCCACAACCCCCCTGGACAGCCTGTTCCAGACTTCTGTCACCCTCACAGGGGAAAAAAATCCTCCTCATGTTTAAGGGAAACTTCCTATGCCTCAGCTTCCACCCATTGCCCCTTGCCCTGATGGTGTTCATCTTCCCAAGTCTCCATTATGTGTGATGGTGGAGCCTTGCTTTCCTGGAGGTGGCTGAACCCCTGCCTGTGGATGGGGAGTGGGGAAGGAACCTATTTTGCTTTGCTTGTTTGCACAGCTTTTGCTTTACTTATTGGACTGCCCTTACCTCAGCTCATGGTTTCCTCACTTTTACCCTTCCCATCTCTCCCACACCCCTCTGGGAGGGAGGTAGGGAGGGAGTGGTTGTGTGGTGTTTAGCTGCTGGCTGGGTTTAAACCATGACAAGCTATCAAACCTACATGATGCCAAGCCTCCTTCAGGACCTTGCATGCAGGAACATAGAAGGCATTTTCAGTTGAAGACATTTTTGAAAGGTACAGCTCAAATTCCCTCAGAGTTATGGATTCATCACTAGGACATACAGGGGACACTTGGGAGGGTGAGCAATATACTTTCCATCACTTGACTGGAAAGTAGAGAAGCAGTAGATGCCATCTTACATACCAAGAATCAAAATATCAAAGAAAGAGTTTGGCTGTTTGAAAACTCAGGGGTTTGTTTTGGCATGTTGCATTTTGCATGTCTGCAGGTTTCATACCTGATCAGTTATAATAGAATCATAGAATGGTAAGGTTGGAAGGGACCTCAAGCATCATCTAGTTCCAACCCCCTGTCATAGGCAGGGACACCTCCCACTAGCACAGGTCACTCAAGGCCTCCTCCAACCTGGCCTTGAACACCTCCAGGGAGGGAGCAGCCACAACCTCCCTGGGCAACCTGTGCCAGTGTCTCACCATCCTCACTGCAAACAACTTCCTCCTAACATCCAGTTTCAATCTCCCCTCTGCCACTTCAAACCCATTGCCCCTTGTCCTGTCATTGCAAGACCTTGTCAATAGTCCCTCCCCAGCCTTCCTGTAGGCCCCTTCAGATACTGGAAGGCTACTCTAAGGTCTCCTGGAAGCCTTCTCTTCTCCAGGCTGCAGAGCCCCGACTCTCTCAGTCTGTCCTCATAGCAGAGCTGCTGCAGCCCTCTGAGCATCTTTGTGGCCTCCTCTGGACCTGCTCCAACAGTTCCATGTCCTTCCTGTGCTGGGGGCTCCAGAACTGCACACAGGACTGCAGGTGGGGTCTGAGGAGAGCAGAGCAAAGGGGCAGAATCCCCTCCCTTGCCCTGCTGGCCACACTGCTCTTGCTGCAGCCCAGCACACAGTTGCTGTCTGGGCTGCACTCACACTGCAGGCTCATGTTGAGCTTTTCATCAACCCAGACCCCCAGGTCCTCTTCCTCAGGGCAAGGCCTTTGAAAAAAATGCTGCTTTGGTGAAGCACAACCCCTCTGAAGGTGGAGAAGCTGCATCACAGTCAAGGCAACTGTTTTCCACTGTGAACCAGTGATGGATAAGGCTAGAGACAACTTGATTTTCAGGGCTCTCCTAGTCACCAGGTCATGCTCCCTCCTCAATTAATCCAAAAATTTGTCCAGACTATTCTGTCCTAGATTTTGCTGAGCTTCTAGGGGTTTTAAGTTGGGTTTTGTTTTTTTGTTTTGTTGGGATGTAAATATTTATCTCAGTACACTCTGCCCAGTTGCACAGGCAGATATTTGTGCAGGGCTGTACATCTCTCTGTTTACATCAGGGAGCAATTATTAATCTCTCTCCTCCTCTTCTCCGTTGTTCTCTGTTGAGCAGAGAAAAGTAGGAACAATTAATTTCATGTTTCTTCCCTAAGCCAGAGAAGCACTCTCAATCTTTACTTTCAAGAAGCAATTAACTTCAGCTTTATTAGTCAAGTTGTGCTATGAAGTTTCAATCTTTCATTGTATGCTGCGGATTTTAATTACAATTTATTAAAATAATTTAATTGACTTCAGTCAATGGGCGTGAATGAGGGCAGAATTTCCCTGAGAAAGCTGTAGGCAGAAGAAAAAGGCCACCCATCCTAAATGCCTTCTGCCTGCCCTTTTTTTTTTTTTTTTTTGGAGGTGGAGGGGGGGAGTTGCATCAGACTGTTTGAAAGAGGGCTGCATTTATCATCTTTGATGCCTCCAGCTCAATGGTCAATTCATATTAGATTCCACAAAAGGCAGTGAACCAAATTCATCTCTGATACAATTCCATTGACTTCAATGGTCTTACCACAGGGATTAATCTGGCCTAATATAGTATTAGAATGAGTGTGTGTGTACTATTAGCCCAGTTTCTTTGCTGGAGATCATGCCTTGTAAAAGCTGATAGCTGTTGCAGTTGCAATTTGCCCAAGAAATCCAATTCCTTTTGTTGACCCTCTGAAGTCCACATTCCGCCCCCCACCCCAAAAAAAAAAAAAAAAAAAAAAAAAGGGAGAGAGAGAGAGAGCAAAACCCCCTCCAAATCCCTAATCAATTTGAAACTGCAGCTGAATTTAGATGCACATTTGCTAATTTGGTTTATTATGCATGCAAATATTGGTATAAAAGGTGTTTCAATTATTTTCTAAGGCAGGGACCTATGCATTCTCTGCAGGCACAAAGAGTTTAAATGGAGTTATTTTTCCCTGCCTATAATCGTTCTCCCTTTTAAGTACCCAGGCAGAAAAAGTAAGTTTACTGCTTCTAGCACAATGGCTCTCTTCACTTTTAGGTTTGGGAGACCTGGGTGACCTACGAAAGTTAATTAGAAGGTTAACAAAGACTAAAGCAGAGTAGAATACAGCGCCTCTCCTCCAGCCAAAGATGTCATCCATTAATTAGGGAAATCGTTAAGGTGGCCTTTATTGAATCCATAGAAAATCGGCAGTTGGCGGTCGACAGTTTTGATCAGATTTTCCTCTCCCCAGCAGTACTACCCTTAATGGTAGGGGACACGGAGGGCTGGGGTGGGACGGGAGGGAGAGGGGGAAAGTGTGTGCGCGTAGGGGGAGTGTGTGTTGCAGCGACATTACAGTTAAACAGCCGCCGATTGTGACGGCTTTGATTCTCAGGCTTACATGGCATACTTCTGCCATGAGGTAATCTTTATTGAACCTGGAAGCTTGGGGGTGGGGGGCAGGGGGCAAGTGAAACTCGCTGCTTGCTTGCTTACTGCTGCCTCTCAGCCGCAGGAAGCCCTGGGAGTTAATATTGCAGTCATCGTGGGCAGAGCTCGCTGCTTTGGCATGATAATAGGCGAGCGGAGTCCCCTTGCCTCCGCGCCCGGGACCGCCTGCTCCAGCCAGCCGAGCCAACCGCCAGCTGCACCGCGGAGCCTTCGCCTCCTCCGCCACACGCACTTTAGAGTTGAAGGGCCTTGTGGAAGACCTTAGATTGATTTTTTCCTCCTTCATTCTCTTTTTTCTCCCTTTATTCCTTCAATCCAGTTTTTCCTTTAATTCTCTTTTTCCTTTAATTCTTTTTTCCTTTAATTCTCTTTTTCCTTTAATTCTCTTTTTCCTTTAATTCTCTTTTTCCTTTAATTCTCTTTTTCCTTTAATTCTCTTTTTCTCTTTAATTCTTTTTTNTCTTTAATTCTTTTTTCCTTTAATTCTCTTTTCTTCTTTAGCCATCTCTTTTTCCCTTCTAATTCTCGTTCCTCCTCCCCATTTAGTTCTCTTCTTTTTCCTTGTCTTTTCCCCTCTGTCATTCTCTTCCCCCCCCCTTTAATTCTCTCTTTTTTCTTCAATTCTCTTTTCCTCTTTAGCCATCTCTTTTTCCCTTCTAATTCTCGTTCCTCCTCCCCATTTAGTTCTCTTCTTTTTCCTTGTCTTTTCCCCTCTGTCATTCTCTTCCCCCCCCCTTTAATTCTCTCTTGCTTTCTCTTTAATTATCTTTTTAAAAAATTCTCTCTTTTTTCTTTAATTCTCTCTCCTTTTTTCTTTATGTCTCTATTTTTTTGTTATTTCTCTCTCTTTTTCTTTAATTATACTTTTTTCCCCCCCCTCTTTAATTCTCTTTTTCCCCCCACTACAGCACCAAAGTGGTGTTGCTATGGAGAATTTCAAGCAGAAGCATTAGAGAGTCTTGGCATTTTAACGTGTATGGTTTTGAACCCACTGGAAGAATTAGCTGGGTGGAGGACTTGACCACTTTAGTTTTGACTTTCTTTTCCCCTACACACTGAGTAAGTTATGTTGAGGACAGTGATTACAGCAAGATCAGCCTGCTCAGTGTTGTAACCAAGAAAGTCAGCTAGCATTGAAGAGGTGTTTGAACATGGGAAGCCATCACCTTCCAGGGGAGGAAGGCAAAGATGAGGGCTGCTGCAGCCTAGGGTGCTTACAATGGAGCAGTGCTGCTCCCAGCTCTGACATCCTGGACCACATTGCTTGAAGCCATTAGTTTAAAGGGGAAAAAAAACAGTGGAATCAAGAGCTGTTTGGATAGCTAAGGGACTGCATCCTATGCAACATGTGGTACAAAATGTCTTAGAAGGATTTAAACAGTTGGATGAGTAATATTTTAATTGGCTGGTCTTCTTCAGGAGAAATAATTCACAGTTCCAGGCCATTAAAGACCAATAAGCCACTAAAAAAAAAAAAAAATTGTGCTTATCCTTGCACCTCATATTCTGGCATAAATCTTCACAATAGTCTGAATTTCTTTAATAAAGAGGAATTTAAAAAAAAAAAGTGAAATACCAAGGGGAAAAAAAAATAAAGCTGCATTTTAAAAAGTAGTTTTAATGTGCACAGGGCACACATCTGCCTTACTGCCTGGATCTTTCTGCATGCTGCAGTAAATGTTTTTTTATTTTAGAAAGTAGTTTTACTGTGCACAGGGCACACATCTGCCTTATTGCCTGGATCTTTCTGCATGCTGCAGTAAATGTTTTTTTTTTATTTTTATTTTATATATAGCCTATAATTTAAGCTCTCCCATAAAACAATTCAAGCTCACTTAGTATTTGTATGGCAAACCCAGAGCAAGTATCAGCACAACAAACAGTAGCAAAGAGAGGCCAGGCTGCTTCTGGTTTGCTCCATGCAACCCTCAGCTTTTCTGCTTCCTTCTTGTGTCAAAAAGGAGATGGAGCAAGGTATGCTCCATGAGTGAGGCTTTCCCCATGCTTTGAAGGGCTTCCACAGAATTGTGATTCGACCTGGAGAGGCGTTGTGTTCCCACAGCTCTGTTTTGGACCTTTTTCTCTCGTAGGCTAAGAGACAAACTAACTCACCCATTGTATAGCCACTGAGATCCTCAGATAAAGTGCTGTAAGAGGGCCACACACTCTTGTGCCTTTATTGTGGAGCAGCAGTGGCTGTTCAAGAGTTACTGTGGATTTTTATATGTTTTCCTACTGCCTTTTGTCTTCTAGTAGCAATCCTGTGGCTTTGAGAGCTTTGGTTTCTGACTAGAGGAAGGTTCCTAAATTTAAGGTGGCATCTTTGGGAGGCTTTGGAAATCACTCTGGGTAAAGGAACACAAAAGTCCCCATCGACTTAAGAGGAGTTTTGTATCACTGTAGCTTCCATGTTAAAATGCATATGAAGAGTGAGGAGCTGGTGTCAGTGTTAACTTCAGTGCTCCTGCAAAGAGTTTCCTGGCAATATGGAAGAGTATTTGTGCACAGCCTCTGGCAGGCAGTGCATTGCTAATGGAGATGTTGTCAAGAGGATGGACAGGATCAAATCTCAGGGGCGGGTGGAGATCCTTGTAGCTATAGCTATAAGAAGCATGCAAAGGATGAGAAGGTGACTTAAAGATGTTTTCTCAGTTGATGCTCCTGGTGTGGCAGCTCAAATTTGTATCTTTGGTATAAAATTTTATTGGAATTTTCCTTTTTTTTTTTTTCCCCTCCCTTTTGTGTCTAGGAGCAAGTCAAACACAAATGATTGCAAACACAATTTCACAGCAATCTGACACTTAATACAGCTTTGAGAATGCTGGGGAAAGCTGCACACCAGTGTTACTTTTTAACTGTGTTTGATACAGAAAGTGAGTTTGGGAGGGGGGAGTTAATCAACTTAATTTAAACTTCCTGATATGGCACAGGGAGAATGGCGCAGGAGACAAAGCAAAAGAAGTCCACCCAAAACTGTAGAAAGCTCTCTGGAGGTCCAGGAGCCTGGTTTTGGCTTCTTGGGCAGTTTCTGCCCCTGCCATCTTCTCTAAAAGTGTCATGGAGGGGGTTTCTAGGGAAACAAAGGTATCTAGAAGGTAAATAACTTCATCTAGCTTTAGGCACCTGCTCCTGTTTTAGTGTCCTGAGTGTCTTTTTCTATTCAAGGAGGACAGAGGAGCAGTTGTAAAGCTTTTACTTTTGACCTAGTTCAGACTTCCATGTCAAGGAGAGTTGAGCTGTGCCCTCCACATGCCTACTCCCCTCCTTGGAGCGTAAAGGGGATCTGGATGAGAGTTTTAGTTTTGAAATTGAGTGCTGTAGCTAAACCAGAAGCATTTGCTAGTGAAGGGACTCCAGCCTATAACACCTTGTGGGAAGAAGGGAGGGTCTCTGCAGAGCTATGAGGTGGAAAAGAAGCTGGCTAGAGAAGAAGAAACAGTTGGCTGTGCTGAAAGGGGAGCTGGCAGATCAAGCAAAATCACTCCTGAAGTTTCTCAAGAAGAATTATGTATTTAATAAGCACCTAGGTGCAAAACCTAGCAGCATCAGCTGTACAGAAACATCTCACAGGGAGAGCTGGTGGCCTTTATGAGTGGAATGGAGATGATTTATAGTCTTGCAAAATGCCCTTCAGGATGAATTGGAAGGATTTCTGCTTGAAGCCAGAAGTTCAGGACATAGAAATGCAAAAGGGGAAGAAAGACCTCCTGTTACTGACCACACTCTGACCATGAGACACTAAAGTGACAGGGCTGCCAAGTCGGCAAATGCGATTCTAGGTTATATCAAATGAGCTGTTTCCAGTAGAGAAAGGAAGGCAGGAATGCTGTGCTCTGCCATGCACTCAGACTTCCTGTGGAATTCTGTGAACAAATCCTGCAGAAATGGAGGCTATCACAAGTGACTCAAATAAAGTCTAAAGACCCAAGAAAAGAGCATGAGACCTTGCAGAAGGGATTAAAGCAACATCTGAAGGCTTTGCTGAAAGGCTTGGGAGATGGCCTGAGACTGAAGGTAACATTTTTTGGGGGCAGCAGGAGCTGGAACAAGTTCAAAATAGATGAATAAGGAACCAGTAACCAGATGGCTGAGGACCAGCAGCTTTTCCGGGGACAGAGGAGGCCAAGGAATCTTTGGCAAGCTTGTAGGTTACTAACTGAACAGGATGGCAGTGAGGGTTTAAAAAGCTAAAAATACCAACAGCACAAGGAAATCAGAAAGTTGCAAAAGTCAGACACCTGATGAGGAATTAAGGCTGCCAGAGGACTTCCACTACTTTACCTGCAGCAAAAAAAGGCTCAGTTATCCACTCCAAACCAAGCTGGGTCCCATAGTCCAAAGCCAGAAACCAGCCCGAGTGTGCTGAGGCTCAGTGAGGATCTTGGAGAAGAGAAGGGGAGAATCTATCTAAGCTGAGGGGGAACCTGAGGAGCTTTCCCTCCTGCTACCTCTCCAGCAAGGGCTGCCAAGACACTTTGACAATGGACCAGTGTGGAAGGACTCGGTTGGATTTGGCCTGGCCTGCAGAGGTCAGTGAAAGGAGGCCAGAGCTGTTCTGAGAGGTGCTGGAATTTGCTGCGGGGCTCAGGCGAAGCTGTGCGTGAAAGGAGACACAGCTGCAGGAGAGAGACAGCTCAGTGCTGCAGACAGTATGAGAGAGACCGAACTGTGGGGTGGGAATCCTCCTGGTCAGGGATGATGAGAAGGTAGGATTTAGAAGCCTCATTCCTGGAAACTTTCAAGGTCAAGTTGGACAGGGCTCTGAGTGACCCCATCAAGTTGCAGATGTCCCTGCTCACTGCAGGGAAGTTGGACTGGATGAACTTTAAAGGTCTCTTCCAACCCAAACCATTGTGTGATCCTGTAATTCTATGAAACAAGTGGTTTGTGTGATGAGGAAATGATTGCTAAGGGAAGCAGCTCTGTTAACTGCTCATTTAAGGGGGGCAGTTAGGGAAATACTACCATAAGGATAGCCTGGAGCATGGCCAAGATGCAGTAACTGGTGACACTCCACTGAAAGCCCTTGCCCAACTTGGAAGGTGAAGGGAAGAAGCTTGCTGACCTGAAAGTCACAATGTAGGAGTACAAGGGTCAGAGCTGCTGACCTAGACATCTTAGACAGCTGAATTGGCTATGGCCAAATAGCTATGGCTAGCTCTGAGGACAGTGGGCATCAGCAAGGTATACCAGTTACTGAATGGGCATGGGCTGAAGTGATGAGACACCATGGTGCAGACCATGCAGCCTGCTCCACAACTTATTACAAAAAGGCAGACTCCAAAATGTGGTGTCCAGACTGTCACCCTTGTGGATGTGGCATGGATGAAGAAGATGAGCTGAAAGTATCTGATCTGTAGGGTGTAAGTGACCTTGCTTCTAGGAGAAGGTGGTGTCATAACACAGTCTGTACTTTGCCAGTGAAAAGGAAGCTTTGGAGCATCCAATATGTGCCTTGAGATCTGGGAAATCTTGGCAGTGAATGCTGCTGCGCACCAGGGGCAGCACCTGCAGAAGCAGGTTGCTTTGGAGCAGCAGTGCAGCTTTGAAGCTAATCCCATGATGGCCTCTACTTGCTTTGGGCTGGCTCAGTGCTGGAAGAGTGGCAGTGCTTATGAGCTCTTGTCCTGTCAGAGAAGAAGCTCAGATGCCCACTGAACATGCTTCAAGATTCTTGTGTGGATGCCAACTAACTGTTACGTGAAGGAAACCCCTCAAGAGTTCATGCAGTGCAGATTTGGAGGCCAATAATTGTTTCAGCCCCCTGTTGAGCCCCAGTTCTTGCTAACATGGCCACAGTCAGAGGACAGTTGTGAGCTGCAGGCAGCAGAGAAAGGGTGAGTGCTGTGTCTTTTAATGTCTCTAGTTAATGAAAAAAGCTTTAGAGCTGTGCCTCTGGTAAGGGCTCAGGGGTGGCTCCTCTGAGTCCTGAAGTCACTGGATTTACTTCATAATGAAGACTAAAGACTCATCTTTGGAGGCACTGACCCACTAAACTGCCCCATACTGCCTGGGGAAAAGGCATTGTACAGCCCACTGAAGAGCTAAAGGTGCCTTCAGCAGGAACCTGGATGTCATTCAAAGCTCTGGCTATAGGAGACAGTAACCTGTCCCTCAGAAGAGTAGAACACGCTGGGAGAAGTAACTCTGCAGTAGGTTCGGCTGCTGGTGTGGGAGTCTAACACCTGCGGTACTGCAGTGCTTTGGTCTGGCTTCCATACTTGGTTTTAGGGAGAGTTGGCAAGCAGCAGTGGAAGCAAAAAGCAGGGGTGAAGGGCAGGAAGACAGCACTGCTACTGCGTCAGTAAGCAGCACTTGAAAGTGCCGGCTCCTGGCTGCCACTGAGCGATCTTGGAAGCGGTCACTGCAAAATAGGTCCCCTCTCAGCCTGTCTGCTGTGCCGAGATGGCTCTGGGCACACTCAGAGACTGCTGGTAAGAAAAGCTGCATTTACAATCAGCCTGGGATCAGATCAAGGCTGCCACTGAACTTGAGCTTCCTGAAGTGAGAGCTGCTCTGAAAAGAGTCACCTTCTCATGGACACACAACTCGACCAGGGAAAGTTTCCCCCGACAGAAAGGAAAATATGGCTGAGCACAGGGCTGGGCAACTTCCCAGGCAGCCACAGATGTGCAGAGTTTTGTGGGGCTCTGAATTTACTACCAAGGCCTTATTTGTGGATTTGCCAATATTGCAGAGCCACTACATAAACTGGGTGAGAACTGCAGTGGCAATGTGAGACTTAACCACTTTCAGAATTAGGGTTGCTTTTGTCTGGCCAGATCAAATTTTGAAACCCTTTTAGAATCATAGAATGGTAAGGTTGGAAGGGACCTCAAGGATCATCTAGTTCCAGCCCCCTGCCATAGGCAGGGACACCTCCCACTAGAACAGGTCTCTAAAGGCTTGGTCCAACCTGGCCTTGAGCACCTCCAGGGAGGTTGTGGAGCACAGAATCACCCAATGTGATCAGATCACGTTGGATGATTCTGTGCTTCACAACCTCCCTGGGCAACCTGTGCCAGTGTCTCACCACCCTCACTGCAAACAACTTCCTCCTAACATCCACTTTCAATCTCCCCTCTGCCAGTTCAAACCCATTGCCCCTTGTCCTGGCATTGCAAGACCTTGTCAGCAGTCCCTCCCCAGCCTTCCTGTAGCCCCCTTTAGATACTGGAAGGCTACTCTAAGGTCTCCTTGAAGCCTTCTCTTCTCCAGGCTGAAGAGCTCCAAATCTCGTAGCCTGTCCTTACAGCAGAGCTGCTGCAGCCCTCTGAGCATCTTCATGACCCCTTTAGGGGAGTTGCAGACCTTCTGTGCCCAGATGCTGACAGGAGGCTACTCTGAAACAAGAACTCAAATGATATGGAAATGTGAAGATTTAATATATGAAGTCAAAGATCTAAACATCAACAATGATCTAAGTAATCCAAGAGACTTTGTGAAGAGGAGTTCAGAGAGGCAGTTTGCCTGGGAATGGGAGAAGTGGGGGGCGGGGGGTTGTAGTCACAGAATCACAGCAACATNTAGTCACACCCATGTCCTGGGATCAGAAAGGCTCTACAGACTCCTCATCCCACATGCTGGTGGAAGTCAGCTGCGAATGTTGCCCTGGGTTAGACTGCTCAAGAGAGGTGGTCTAGAAGTAAAGGTTGTCCCTCCACTTCCACGACCATGTTCGTGTTGAAGGGCTTCTGACACATGTCCTGGATACTGCTAGGCACAGGATCAGACATGCTGGAGAAATGCAGATACTTTCCAAGGACTTTGCCTTAGTTGTAGCACATCAGGTAAGCGAAAAGTCTACTGGTGAGTGTCCTCAGCCATGAGTACTGGAGAACTCTCACTGGGACAGAGACTAAGGAGAAAACTCTGCAAAAGGTGGGACAACTTATCTGGTGATAGTTCTGGTGCAAGCTGATCATAGAATCATGGAATCAACCAGGTTGCAAGAGACCATCCAGTCCAACCTATCACCCAGCCCTATCCGATCAACTAGACCATGGCACTAAAAGCCTCATCCAGCCTTTTCTTGATGACCCTAAATACCTCATAGCTCAGGCCTGAGCTATACCAGAGTTTTGAAGCTGCCAGATATTTGGAGAATGCAAAACATCTTAGGCAAATTATTAGAGGATTTGCAGCAAGTAAAGCACCAGAAAAAAAAGGCATTAAAAATTGTCAAGAAATGAGCTCGTTGCGATAATAAAGCTATTGGGACAGAACAGACATATGGCAGTAAGGAAGAAGCTGGTCAAGGAGTTGTTAGAGGAGAGATGTAGAAAGGAAGCCCAAGATTTTCAGTCTTCTGAACTCCTCCTGAAACCAGGAATAACCCCCAGTGAGGGAGAGAGGTTGTCCACTGCTCAAATATACAGCATACAGCTATGGACTATAGGTCACATAGTCATCTGGAAGAAAGCAGCACAGCTTCATTTGCTTTCAGGGAGCAGCATCCATTGCCCTCAGCTGCAGTTTTGGCTCCTCTGAGCTCCACTAAATTGAGCTGTTCTCCCTGCAACTTGGTTTTCTGGGTATGCCTTCTGCTGTTGGGCTTGGGAGAAGAGCAAAATTACTCCTCTGAGAGCACAGCTTGGGAAGAATTGGGAAGATAGTTCCTTACGCAGCCACCCTTGGACACCTTCCTCCTGCACCTGAGGTCAACTCAGTAGGCTTGCTTAGGGCAATTCTCTAATACTCCACTGCGGAGCTGACTCCTGCCAGCTCTGTGGTGTCTAAGACTTTAAACTCAGTTTTGGGAAGATAGAAACTCTGGTTTGCTTTTTCAGAGGGGGAGGGATGGGAGGTAAGAGGCTGAGATGTGTCCTCAAAGGTTGCCTTGTTCTGATCAACATGAATCTGCCTCTCCAGAGCACACAGCAGAAACAGTTGTGTCAGGGTGAATAAAATGGAACCCCACCAGCCTCAGGGAGAATGGAGAGGACTGAGAGGATAGGATAAACTGAGGACATGACCTAGGAGACAGTGAGAGACAGAGGTCAGTTTGCTCTCTGCATCTTGTACAGCACCTCAGTAACTGACTGCTGCTATGAGGCTTTCCTAAGGTATCTAGAACTGAGGAGAACGTTTTGGTAAGACCAAAGATAGTGAGCTGTGTCCCATGAGCTGTGGGTGATCTGAGAGAGACAGAAACACCCACAGAAGAAGGGACAAAGCTTAACAAGAACAAATTGAGGCAGAGTGTGAAGGAAGAGGAGGTGTGTCAGGTTTGCAGAGCTAAGAAGCCATGCTGAGGACAGCAGGGTGGCAGGTGTGGAGAGGGGAAATCCCTGTTTGGAAGGAACATCTGCAAGTCACTGTCTCTTCACCCCCACAATCTATTTGCTGTCTATTCAGCAATGCCTTCCAGCAGCACATCAGGGTGAGGGGAGATGTGCCTCTGGAGTATGTGCCCCTGACACTGAGGATTCACTGCCTCAGCTCCTAACCCTTGCACTGGCAGTGCCTGGAGGTCCCAGGGGTGTAGGGAGACCCTCTGTGCTTAGTATCCTCAAAGTCAGTGGGAAAGGGGAGAGTGCTGCTTACCTGGAAGGACTCTCCTGCTCCAGGGAGACCCAACAGAGACACAGGCTGGCAATGAGAACATGCCACTTCTTAATCAGCAGGCCTTGCTCTAATAGCCCAGGGAACAGATGTTGTTTCCTACCGTGCCATATTGCTTACCAAATTGCCACACAGCAAATAAAGTGAGGATCCAAACTTCCCGGGTCGCGAACTCCAGGCTGTGGCAGGCTGTGGCAGCCAGCACACGCCAGAGCCGGGATCTCAGCATCCTTCCCAGCGCCAGCAATCACAGCCCAGCCTCTCAGAGCCCACCGAGGCGGCTCAGGGCTCCCTCCGCTGGGGCTGCTAACCAGGCAGGCTCGGGGAGGATCTGTTCTTTAACTCCGGTGGGCTGGGGATCAGGTTTATGTTCCTTTTGAAACGCTCACCGCATGTGCAAACAAGTTGCCCTGGGTGGTGTAATTTGAGAGGGAAATTAAATGAAGAGGTGACATGCCAAGGCTGGACACAAAGCAGGGGAAGCCTTTCCAAATCACAAGCTGCCACAGAGCGAGGAGCTTTTACATAATGGCAAACTTAGGGTTTGGGTGACTTGGTATTCTTCAAGAAACTTTTCAGAGATATTTCCTGGAGCAAACCCAAAGAGAGAATCCTCATTTACCCTATTCCTTTCAGAAGTAATTGAATTCACTTGTTTAGGGTTTCTGCCTCCTCCACCTTTCATTCAGCGGCGATGTGAATTCTGCTAATCTCTCCACAAAACAGTCAATCTCCTCTAGTCTCACTAACCATCATTCAGCCACCTAGTAATGAAAAGTTGCTTTGATCCTTCCCCTTTGCTTCTTCTCCAAAAATATCTCAGCTGAAAGCAAATTTTAAAACTCTGTAATAAACTCTGCCACCAAAAGGAGTCTGTATGATTAGTTCAGGAGATATCCCCCTCCCCTGCACTGGGTCATCAGAGGAACCCTGAGAGTTAGGAAAAGTGCAGTAGTGGCTCTCAGCTTTGAAAGGCTTATACAGCATTGACAGGAGTAGCCAAAAAGTCGAGCAAGCTGTGGAAAATTATGTTAGAGGAGAAGAGAGGAAGTGCAGGGAGTGGGTTAGTAGGCGACCTTTCTGGATGCTGCATTTATAAGTAAATCTCAAAGCTCTTCCAGGCTGCAGCCATCCTGCTGCATGCAGCTACCCAGTGCAGTATTCACACTCTATTAACTTGGATAAGCAGGATTGGGCTTTCAGCATCTATTCGAGGAGAAGATCTGAAAACCTTCTCCCCAGGAGATTACATTACTTGCCAACTGTTTAACACACTCCCCACATTTTTTTTTTTGTTTGTTTGTTTGTTTGTTTTGGGTGGGGGAGAGGAAGCATCTTACTGCAGCCTGTCCACCTCCAGTGGGCATCTACTTTTTTTACCGGTCCATTTTCAAATATGAATTATCACAGCAGCTGGCAAAAACTCAAAGCTGCTCTGAGAAAACAACCCCACCCCACCCCCTTCTCTGTTCTCCTTGGGGATGGTTCAGAATTGCAGGAAGTGTGGAAAATGCTGTACTCATTTCTGAGAGGGAGAACATAAAATGTTGGTCCTTCTTGGTGCTTTCTTCCGTGGAAGCCACAGACACAGTCATTTGCTCACTGGCTTTTCTCATTCCTCTGCATCCCTGGGGAAGAGAGTATGGCCAGTCTGATACAGCACACATCTCCACCAATTCCTCTGGAGAGCTCACAGGCTGACATCCTCCTGCCTACTAATCTGAGCGGTGGGATCGGGAGATCTGCTGCTGTAACGTAGTCTGTAACACCTGGAGGAAAAGTTGCCATGTGCTTTGAAGTCATGTAGCACTCTTCAGGCAAGGATGGCAAGGCACACTGCAAACACTTGGAGCCAGATCAAGGGGATGCTGTGAGTGAGTCATTTTACTTGAATGAAGCACACTTCCATTCCCCACACAAATATGTGTCTATATGTGTGCTTTTATTTTCCTAGACACATTAGTTTTAGTTATTTACCCATTTGTGCTCCAGATAATTACATGCTGCAGATTCAATTGGATGCAGATTTATTCTTCACTTCCTGTCCTAAATTCTCTGCAATTAAACAGCTGCTGTGTGCTTGGTGTAATAAATTTACACAAAATCTGGGATGGTTTGGCATAGCAGAAAGGTTGTTTGGCACGGGCTTAGGACGGCTACATTACGTACAACTGGCAACCCTTGCCTGGGTGATGCTTTCCCTCACAAATGAGAACTGCCCTGCCACTGTGCCACCAGAACCAGCCCTTTGCAGCCCAGAACTGTTTACACATGTAGAACTTCTTTCACTTAGCTGGGTTGAATGTTCTCTCCCAAGCTGAAAAAGAGAATTTCCTTAGCTTTCCCAAGCTAAATGCCTCAGAAGACCCAGTGGGAAAAGAATAATAAGAAATTCTTCAGGAAGCCTCTGTCTGCAGTGACACCTCCATTTCATTTTACCAGGTGGAGCTTTCTTCCCCTGCTACTGAGGAGGGTGGGGAAATAGAGGACTGGGCTCTTTTATGTATTTCTTGTGTGTACCACAACACTTTGCAGAGTTTTGCAGTGTTATTAATCAAAGACACATCAGATGGTGGTCTTACCCTTCCCAAGGGCACACGGTGTGCAGCACCTCTGGGTCTTTGCTGACCTATACCCTGTTCTGGCCCAGCTCTCTCAGGAGCAGATTTCACACCCCAGAGTCAGACAGCTCCCCTCTGGTATCTGCTCATCTCCCATCCAGCTTCCCCATCTCCTGAGGCATTCGCAGTCTCAAGTGACTGTGGTCTGTGTGCCAGTGCAAGTAGCACACAGTCCTTTTGGGGGAGCAGATGCAAAGTCTGCTCTAGAGGGGCCTGCAGACTGGAATTAGCAATGCACTTCTGTTTAGGAGTTAGCACATGTGTCTTTTTGTTTCCTGATACCTTCTGCATAATGAAGTCAATGAGAGTTAAACTCCTCAGCTGTGATTCACATATTCATTAATCTCCTACAGTAATAAGTACAAATTGTACAGCGCATACAGTGTGCTTATTACCAGTGGAAATAACTTGCTGCATCCAAAAAAAGTGTTGCAGGAATTAGATCCTATTGTATTGAACTGAAGGGAGGAAGAGTTACAAAGATTTGCTGTGTGCTGCTGCCTGGGCTTGGGTTGCTGGGAGCTGGTTATTGCACAGCAGTAATTGTGGATCTCTGAGAGGGAGACAGCCCCATCACTTCCACAAGTGTCATCAGGGTTTGCTGAGGCACTGCAGGAATTAGCAGGGATTTAGGAGACCCTTGGAGTCGCTTAAAAACACCTAGAGAAGCAGCACATCTGAAAGGAAGACAGATTGTTTCTTGAATTTATCAGTTTGAGGGTGAACTGATGCCCAGGTGGAAGAGGAGAAGCAGGTCACTTTGAGTTTCTTCAGCAGGAGCTGCCAAGGTATCTTCTTCCCCAGACATCACCCTGCAGGCTGGCTTTTGGGGATCACAGCCTAAGGCATACCCCTCTCCCAAAGGGCTCTGAAGGCATTTCTGTGCAGTATCAGCTTCCACCCTGTCCCCTGTCTCAACACTATTGTGGTTCCCTTCAGAAACCCGCACGTGGTACCCGTGCAGCTGCAGGACCGCAGATGCCTCTGGGATTAAAGAGAATGTGACGTGCCCAGGATAATGTTCACAGGGAAGGCTGAGGGAACTTGCTTCTTTTCAAGAAGAAACATTCATCTCTTTCTTCCCACTCTTTCCACAGCTTGTAGCTGTGCCTGTCCCTTCCCTGGGAATATCCAGGTTGTTTTGACATAAATAAACGACAAGACCAGCATGCCCTTGGCCCTTGGGCATTTGGGGAAGGATAATTTTCCATTCCCCAAATCCCTCTCACTCAGCTTCAGGTTATAGAGAATTTTCCCTCCCATTTTTAACCCCACTGAGATGAAAAGGAACAGAATCAGGTCCATGATAGGATGCAGTGATCATTCTTGTGCTTTCTGCACTTCAAAGGTTCAACTTCAATCCATATTTCCTTCCTTCTGTGAAACGAAGTCAGAATTAACAAAGCTTCTGGTCTAGCTACAAGGGAGCTTGGGTCAGATGAAAATGCTGCAGGGACAGGAGCTGTTAGCAGGTTATTGGCTCAGGGTTGTCCATAAAGATGTACAGAGAGGAGCATCTCTGCAAAGCAGGCTGGCATGTTTAGTGACATAAAGTGGCTTGACTGTTAGCTTCTTTTTAGTTTTTCTTTCTAAATGACAAGACAAAGCCACCTCTGCTCTCCTCCAACTCCCCTCACCCTTCCCAACCATCCCCTTCCCCCTAGATGCTTGGTGTTTCTTCTTTTTAGAGGGGAGGGAAGAAAAAAAAAAAAAAAAAAAAGGAGAAAGGGAGAGAGACATTTTCTTTCACACAAGCCCTCAGAATTACAGTTCATGAACTATTCAGTAAACTGACCGGCATGAACCTCCCTTCAACGGCCTAATCTAAGGGGTGGATCTATGTGTTTTGTTGCTTGTCAAAAACAATCACTGCTCGGCCCATTACATTTACAGCACGTCGTCCTTTAATTGGTGTAACACACTGAGGGCTGAAAGGAAGAAAGTCCTACAAAAGCCCCCGAGTGAATGAACCCTGACTCACACAAAAATACTCTTCAGAAGTTCAGAGCTGGGCACTAACAAGGGAGGTAGAGAGTTAGTTTGAAAAGGGGTTAAGTTCAGAAATGTGCCACCTTGAAGACCCTCCCATCAAAGCCATGATAGCATTGACAAGATGCAGAGGGAAAAAAGTTAATATTCCAGTCTTTGGGGTTTGAAGGGAAGGTGGGGAAGGGCCGGAGATTCCTCCCGGCTCCCTTTCTCGGCCGAACCCTTTTCACTTCGAGGCTGTTCTCATTGTGTCCGACTGTTGAAGAAAAATACGAAGGAGAAAGGAAAAAAAATTAAAAAAAATGTGGCGAAAAAAACCCAGGAGAAGTGAAGTGCAGCCCGGGCCGGCAAAGAGCTGCCCTCTGCCCGGACAAAGCCTTCCCACCCCGCCAGTGCCGCCTCCCGCCCGGCCCTCGCCCCAGGCCACTCTCCCCGGCCCTTAATGGTTAGACTAATTAACAAAAATCGATGTTTAAACGCCCGAAGCCACACTTCAGGGGGAGGGCTCGGTGCTGCCCATCGCCCTGCGGCGAGACCGGCCCCGTGCATACTCCGCACTGCGTCCGCTGCTCCGGGACCGAGCGGCTGCAGCGGGGGCTAAGGGCTCGGCGAGGACCGGGGTGGAGCCAGGGACACCGCGCTCCTGCCCCTTGCGTCTGGTCCTGTACCTCTCCTGGCATCTCCGCTAATCCTCTCCTTCCCCTTCCCCTTCCCCTTCCCCTTCCCCTTCCCCTTCCCCTTCCCCTTCCCCTTCCCCTTCCCCTTCCCCTTCCCCTTCTTTCCTTTTCTTTTCTTTTCTTTTCTGTTCTTTTCTTTTCTTTTCTTTTCTTTTCTTTTTCTTTCTTGCTCTTTCATTTCTTTCTCTTTCTTTTCCTTTCCTTTCTTTCCCTTTCTTTTCCTTTCTTTTCTTCCCGTCTTCCACCTCTTACACGGACTGTTGCTGCTGCAGGATTTTTCTCCCTCTAAAGATACAATAACTATTTTGATGTAAATGGCGAGCCTTGGGTGGGTCCCTGGGGTAGAGAGTTAATGATTCCTCTTACACCGGGCTGTTCTTTCACTTCTCCTGCGCGCACCATGTTAATAAATTAATGCACCTTTCATTACTCCTACATGCATCAAACCTCAGCTTTGTATTTTACGGCCTGACCCTCGTTCCTACACTTTTGTGAACATGTTGCCCCCATGCTAAGGCTGGGGCACTTTTAAATGCAGTCCCATAGTCCTGCCCAGGTTTGTAATCCGTCAAAAAGCCGTTGATTGCTGCAAGCGTTACTTTTCATTAAGAAAACTTAGAAGCAATTTGGAAGAACCCTTCTCAATGAATACATTTACCCCCAAATGCTTTTTATTCTTCGCCTATACTTGATGAGTTTCTCTGGCACAAATCAGTTCTTACAGGCACAGAATGGGCAATCCCCTGATCCCCATCAATTGTCATCCAGAGTTTGGGCCACTTTGACCGCCAATAGTAGGGAAGTCAGAGCTAATCCTCAGAAGGAATCACGGGAAAAGAAAAGCAACAATAACCAAGTCAAGCGTAAAAAATGAAAGAGAAATCTCTATTATCACTCACTACATTTCCCAGCGATGTACTGAAAAAATCAGCTCGTTTGTCATTCGAGTCAGACACCCGGAGAAGAATATGGGGTCGTGGTGGGTTGGTAGACTCACACGACGTAAGGAACAATATTTTAGAGCAAAAGGCCTCTTCATTTGCCAAATCCTCCTCACATCCGCCATAACCATTAAATACAGACTGACTTTATTCTCTATGGGAAGAACAAGGGGAACGGAGCCTTCAGCCACATAGCCAGACAAAAGTCCAAAGAGCCGGGAACTGGGGAGGCGAGGCGGGCGGAGAGCTGACACCCTCCTCTGCACCGGGCCCAACTCTGGCTCCGGGTGTGCACGGGGGGCCCCCAGGCTGGCGGGGGAGGGGAGTTTGGGGAGCGGGATATCTGTCTGTCTGTCTGTCTGTCTGTCTGAGGGCGTGTGAGCAGGTGAGCTTGCAGGGAAGGTTGAGAGTATGAGTGTGCTGGGGCGGGTGAGAAGGGTGTGCAGAGGGTGTGCGTGGGGGTGTGCGTGTGCGAGAAGGGTTATGCAAGGGTTGCATGTGTATAGGGTTCATATGTACAGGAAGGGATGTGCAAGGGGTGTGCGTGGATGTGCACGTTAAGAAGGGTCGTGCAAAAGGCACTGGGGGTGCAGGGAGTCTGTGCAACCCAGATGCTAACACGCGTGCGGGTGCTTGCTCACGGGTGTGAAAGAGTCGGAGCGGAGAGGGGGATTCACTCATGAATATGTGAGCGTGGGTTGTGTGCATAGGGCACCAAGGGGGAAGTTGTGTACCGCTGGCGGTGGGAAAGCATTTGTGCGGGGACAGAAAGGTGTGAAGGCAGGAGAAAGGCAGTGGTGGGTGCAAGGGGTGCGTGTAGCCAGGGCACCTGGTCCTGGTTCTCTGTGTGTGTGTATGTGCGGGGCAGCGTGTGGCGGGGCTCACCGGAGAGCTGCTGGGGGCCAGGGAGACAGAGAGACTTTTGAGAGGCGGGAAACATTGCCGCTTTCCACGCTGACACCTACAATTAGCCCAAAGAAGGCCGTGAATCCTTTACTCCCCGGCCAAGCGAGGGGCAAAGTTAGCGCTCACAGCCAGCTGCCAAGCCTCCCGCAGCTGATGCCTTTCGGGCAAGTAAACAACTCGCAGCTACCAGCCCGCCTCTGCACCCCTGGCTTTTGCGCGGATCTACCCGAAAGCCCCACAGGTGTCCTTCCTCCCCGCAGTATTGCCAGCAGCCGAGGGGCTTGGCTCGGATTTAGGGCTGTCTGTGCAGGTAGAGAGGCGACGAGACAAGAGAGAGGACCAGGGGGGAAGATGGTAGCCACGGTGAAAAGACACGACACCAGCACCACTCGTGTTCCGTGGGGAAGGAGGTGTCTGAGTACCCGCAGGTAGCTGGAAGGATAGGAGGATCTCAAACTTGTCTCCTTTGGGACGGTCGCTGCAGCCAGATGTCTGCAGAGGTGCGAGCTCTGCTAGCAGGCTGCCGACAAAAGCTCTTCCTTAGTTTTTAGCAACACGTAGCTGTCCACAATCTCACGGATACCTTAGTGCAAGGGGATATTTTTCGTTGGTATGAACCTTATTTTTCACCCTTTTATTGATTTATTTTTTTAAACCGTCGAATAAATATTTGGATCTTTTTTCCTCTCTCTCTTCCCCC